>MJUT01028674.1:114344-130539 GCA_002080005.1 Gigantidas platifrons | reverse complement strand
CAAAATCTGGATAGATTAATTCTCCCTGTTGCTCATTATCAATTTCAAATTACATCTGTCAGTGTTGAAATTATAGATAGATTGATTGTTTAAAGTCCAGTGGCAAATATTCCAAACTAAACACAGGACTAGAATCGAACAATAGTTCTACAATATCTAAGTCAAAAACTCCAGAAATGAAGGACGATTAGGAGAACCTTGGGAATCGACGCTTAAATCCTGCTAAAATGCATGAAAGTTGAGAGAGACGAACATTTTAGCCTTTATACAGCAGCTACAATGCATCTATTTTGTAGTCGATGATTCAGTCCCGACATTGTTTACTAGACATGTTTCAGATTGAGATTTACAGTGTTCCTACATTTTTGTAAATAATATAATCCATTACAGCTGCCAATCTCTCTCATGCAATCTTAATATATTTATAACCTTCCTATTTAGGCCCTTTGGTTTACTTGTTCCCCCAAATAAATTGATCGTTTCATCTACAGTTTCCTTTCTATTTTTTGGAGGGTTTATTTTTAAACTGGATAGTTATTTTTTATTCAAATTAAAAGGCTGTTTCCTGCACTTCACTCTGTAATGATCATTTATCAGACATTAAGGATGTATTCTATAGAAATACATCTATTTTGCTAATAGGTACAACCTATGTGATAGAAAATGGCCTATCTATATATACAAGATGTACTTTAGTCGGAACTCATTGCGGAATCTCGGTCAGGAAAATCTCTGCTGGGAACTGCACCGTTCAATATATAAACAATTATTCGGCAACCAACTGTAAATCGCCACCAACTTGAGAAACGCAGGGCAATGATTGTTTACTCTAAACAGTGTCAGTGACAGCGATCATGAACTCGATGATGAATGACGTGACGTAACAATACCTGTGTGACGTAAACTATAGCGATTGTAATTTTTTAAATAAATTAATCGTTTCATGTAAAGAAGCTGTACGGATTCCTATTTTTTGTTTGTTATTTTTAAATTGGATACTTATTTTTTATTCTAATTAATAGGCTATTTCCGATCATTCTCTCCGATTGTCCATTCTATCCTGAAACTTAAAAACCACTTCCGGTTGGAATTGTTAGTATATTGATTCATCTCCTTACACACATGTTGCTGTTTATCTCGCATCTTACGATGCTCGCTATTATAGTCGTTGGTTTGACCCGATCAGGACTTGAACCAACGATGTACCGATCCTACTGTTTTAGGTTTGACCCGATCAGGGCTTGAACCAACAATGTACCGATCCTACTGTTTTAATCACTGAATGCACCATATAGTTTACATACATAATACTAGATACGATAACGTAACCCTCATTCCGCTTGTGCTCCATTTAGGGTTACGAATCGATCCCATTCAATGTATGGGAGCAGCGCCCGGAGGGATTCATACCGGGCGGTTTTTTGTCCTAATTCCGTTGTAAGTGGTTGGAAAAATTAACGGGGGTGAAAGATAAATATATTTATAAAATCTTCTTTCTGTCCGACATTTTGCTTACAAGTTGCTAGTTCACGCGCACTTGCCTCGTTTTTGAGATATCCTTATTTGGATCAATTTTATAGTAAAACGTAGTAACAGTTTTCCATATTTGGCATATATGGATAGGCTCCGCCCATCACGAGAGTCTACGTAAGGTGTTATGGCGGACAAGTAACAATTTTCAAATACGAAACCTGTCTTGAAGATAGACACGGGGATTGTAACACTTATATCGTATCACCATTACTTAAAAATTGTTGGGAATAATAAGATATGACCAGATATGCAAAAAGAAAGTTGAAATATTCACGGAACGAAAATTTTAATTTGCTCTCATACGTTGAATGAGATCGATTCGTAACCCTAAATGGAGCACAAGCGGAATGAGGGTTACGTTATCGTATCTAACATAATACTAACCTGTATCGACATGATTATCTCCCCTTCACTTGTAAAAATTCTAGACGCAGTAAATGAAGTAAAATCTTCTATTGTTCCTGAAATAACAGTATTTGTAAATTAATGACGGTTTAGAATCTTTGTATTTTAGTAAACGGAGTCGGGATTGTACTCCAAAATGGTCAATTGTTGTTGCTTAGCAACGTCCAATCACAATTATTCATGCATATTCTGAACGCGAACAAGTTCAACAATATCTACTAACTATACAGTAATGAGAGAGGATGTGACAACTGACTCAATGACTTTGGTATCTTCATACTTTTATTGACGGATACTGTAAAAGTATGGAAAGCTGAACAGGGACGAAAAAAATACAACCTTTTGTAAAAACTAAAATCTACGTAAGATGTCTATCAAGGAAACGAACATATTTTAATTGATTGATTGATGTTTAATACCAAGCCTAGAAGTATTTCAGCTCTGTCATGTCTTGAAAAAACTTTAATGATTAACAACATCAAAGAGAAAGTTTTCAGAATTGTTTACACCGGGAGAACACAGACCCGGAATTCAGTTAAGTCCAAGAACAACCAAGCGAGTCCTTGCATAAGCATAAAAGAATGTACATTGGGTAATTCAATGATGTCATGTGAAACTGAGACTTGTGATGCTTATGGTGATGATGCTAATGTAGATTTAAGATAATAGGGACAAACTAAGCCAAACTCCTAGTAAACTGAAAACCTGCCTAAACCAAACAGGCTTTACAGTCCAATCTCCAAAATTCAATGTAATTTGATTCTGTGTAAACCAAACACCTGTCTAAACTGAACAAATCCTTCAGTCCAAAAGGTTTCGGTTTAGACAGGTTTTACTGTATTAAAAATTATAATAGTGATTTATTGTGACTCGCAATTAATCAAAACGTGCTGCAAAGATGCACATACCATTTGGGTAAACAAAATCAGCGTCGCCTGCGGCATATGCCTCTTTTATACTGATCTTAAGAACCTGAATGGACTCGTCCACGTAAACTGTTTGGTCTTGAGATTCTCCCCAGGTATATGATTCAATGATATCTTCATATGATGGAAAGACAATCTATAAAGACAAGACTGACATTAAATATATGGTAGCTTCTGTGTCACAAAGATTAAATACTAGTAATTGATGTTTAATCTTCAAGAATATAGCGTTCTTTATACAACGATGTTCGCGCGGTTATATGTTGACATTTCACTCACATCCGGAAAGAACATACATGATCACGTCACTTCAGTAAGAAAGGGGGTTTGGGTTCATAAAACTAGTTTAAACCGGTCCCCGTACCCATCACTTTTAATTGAAGGGTATGTACCAAGACAATAAAATGAATGGTCATGTATTTGTGTATAAGGGGTATCGATTTTGCTTTTCTCTGTACAGTTTTTCTATTAAATTTTGGAAATGTTCCAACAGCAGTGCCTGATTTACCTATAGGATCGATAGGCTGCAGCCTAGGGCCTCAGAATTAGGAGGCCTCCGGTCAAGGTGTATAATATTTGTATCACTGTTATTGGACTTTCACACTTATGCTGTCATAACGTACTGTACTTTCTAAACAACCCTTCAGTAATTTTCCTTACACAGTTGCACTCCATTTCAGAATATTGCAGAATTTTAAATATCCCTCATCATCTTTGTCTTTACGGAAATTGATTAAACACACTTCCATGTTCCTCCAGTTATGAAGGTGAGGGATTGGGAGGGGCCTCACAAGTGGATTAGTCTAGGGCCTCTCTTTATCTAAATCCGCACTGTCCGACAATGTGGTATTTTTTTCTCGTTTTATTACCTTCGTGTATTATGATATATTGACTGTGTTTTAACTGATAGTTTTCTCTCCGTGTGTGGCTACACATATACTCTGCTTTAAGCATGCCTTGAAAAATGCTCCATATCATTAATAATCAATAATCACTCAGGCAAAAGCAACCATGACAGATTTACACTATCCTGTTTAGGTTATTTGATTTTCTCACTCCCTAAAACTTATTTTTAATTTTTCCGGTTACCTCTTTGGCATCGCCAATCTGTTTTCCTACATTCCACAAGCTTACTTTAAGTTAGAATGACGCGGAGGCTTTTTTCTTCTTTAGGGTTTGAGTTTTGGCAGTAAATGCTGATTTAACAAACCGGCCATATCTACAACACATTACGCCTACTATGATTTCCTACCTCTATCACTTCATCTAGTACGGTAGCAATCTGACTTTTACTTATATAGTAAACAGTTCCTCCTGTAGCGGCAGCAACTATGTCATAGAAATTTGTTGCACGACGAAATCGACCTGTAATATAAATAATGTTAGTGATTATTTCAGCTGCTTCTGCCAAGAATAAAGTAGTCGGTCAATTTAGGTGAACAATACTCCTGTGTAAAACAAGCTCCATGAGCGCAAAGTTATTTTTCATTGCGAAAGTAAATTGTCGATTTAAATACCAAGTAACCAATTTGCTAGGAATAGCATGGTAAATACATCATTTTGTTAATAGTGGGTGTATATTATTGACGACTGCTTAAACCTGCAAGCTGGTTTGATGTTTGATTGCGGTAACAGAAGTCAGATGTGGAATAGGTCTCGAGGAATCAAGACTTAGTTTCTACGCTGCTCAGTACAAATCACTATCAACACCAGTATCGTGCCTCTAGAATGGAATGGAGAACTTTGCACTCCTAACATGTAAAAGGCAATTTGCAACAGGACCCTGTAGGCAACAACTGCTTATTTATTGCTGATTAAATAGTAGTGATTATTACCTTGTTGCTAGGCAAAAATTGCCGATCCTTTCCCTTGTATTGTCTTTTTCCAATTGCAATCTAAACTTCACTAAAATGGAGCACGTCAGTGCTTTTTTCCACGTGATTTACCGCAGTTCCTAATCTCATGAACATAATTAATATACCTTGGGTTTCACGACGCCTCCTGCGTGAACACTGGCCTGTAAGTAGGAAAGTTACTATGATGTTTTTATCGGTGGCAGCTGCCCTTACTTCAGCCTCTCTGTCTGCATCTTTAGCATCGGCATCAGAAAATACAAGGACAGTCGACTCCTTTCTCGATAATTCAATAGCTAATAATATGAAATAGAACAATAACAACATTGTGAGAATAGTTCAAGGAAGAGTTTGAAAATATCAAAAAGGTAATCAGAATCCGTATATCGAAGACGAACAGACAACACAATGGCCAAAAGGACAAACAGCTATCTACAAAACATATACACTAGTGGCACCCGTCGTGTTAATCTAGTTACAAACTCGGTGATAAGTCATGAATGAGGAAAGGACCGGGAAGTGTTCACGACAGGTGGAACATATCTGTGGTCATTTGTGACACAGATGTTCCATAACGGTCAACCATGTCATGGTGCGACCGTAAATCTTTCGAAGTGATGATTTCAATTTAAACAATAGGAACTACTAATCGTCCAATCGTTGGAACAGAGGAAAAATAGATATACCTGACCGTGCACTTCCTGGCTTGGTTACGGCATCGGTGGTGTAATAGATATAGCGCTTGTTTCGAGTTTGGTAGATTGTTAAAAATTGTATTTGCTGCTTCTTCGCTTAACACGTGGTAATGCGAAGAAAGGGCGAATACTGGTCGTCTGGAAATCAGGATAGTGTGGCCGAATGCAGGACATGTCTACCTTGAACAGTTGTTTCAGTGAGGTAGTACTATAAAAATCCAACTTAGCGTGTTGGCCTAGAACATGACGGACATGATCATTATCGCCTCAATTTGCCACTTGTGCTATAACTGAACAATTTCTCCCTCCCTCAATCATTGCTTGGTACGGGCCCTTCAATAAAAGGTTATTAGTTTTATTTGTGGAGGAAACCGGAGAAAACCACCGACCTGTCGCAAGTCACTAACAAACTTTATCACATAATGTATCGAGTACACATCGCCTGTGTGGGATTCGATTTCACAAGCATTAGTGTAAAATTGAAGAAAGTCAAAGACGCATTCATTCATTTCAAGTGTCAATGGAGACTAGAAAACACGGATCGTTGACCTTCTAATGGCATCAATATTAGAATTTTCTCACCTTGACCTTCAGAATCAGACATTACCACTGTAATCAGCTCTGTTGTATCAGTGTCTTTTTATTTACATTTAATATAATTACTTCTTAATTGTATTTAAAGAAGCGTTTGAAGACACCAGAGGGGCAATCAGAATCCACAAATCGAAGAAGAACAGACAACATAATGACCAAAAAATAAAGGACAAAAGTAAAGCATCGATCTACAAAACATCAACATAAAATTAAAGATCGAGTAGCACGAACCCCACTAAAACCCGGGGGTGAACTCAAGTGCTCCGGAAGGGTAAGTAGTTCCAGTTCCACTCCAAACAAGATTTAACCTGCATGCTCATTACTTACCTCTCATAATTCCAGCAGCTGCTAATTCAGGGCAATCTCCACCCCCTCTAACTGATATACCCAACGCATTTTGTATCAAATCGAATCCATTGGTAAACACATACGCTACATTAAGGGAAGCTGTGAAAACAAGTATTCGAATAACATATGCTTATAATCTAGATATAATCTGATGTGGTCACTTTAAAACCAATAAACAATTGTCATGCAATCATGACTTTTTCTGTAGTTATACAGGGAACATTTGATAGCTCTTCTGGTACCTGATTCATGTAGAGAAAAGAATAAGAAAAGGTACACCTTTGAAAACGAAGAGAACGACACTTCCTTCTGCTCTTTTCAATAAGCTGTTTCTGATGCTTGCGTAAATAAATTATATATTTCTCGATAATGTATATAATATTGCTTTATTCAATTCTAATATGACGTCCTCCGTTGGCTATATAAACAATACCACTCTAAAATTCCCCATATATTATTATTCGCACATGCGTATTGTCGAACACATTTCGGCCATCATTTTCTGAGTGATTACCGGTAAATATAAAGAATCGGAATTGTTGATCATGCCTTATGTCCCATAGGGAATGAAGAGGATAAGTAAGAAAGTATAAAGAACCGGGTTACATGTATGCATTAAAATATTTGTGTTGTTTCTTTACATATTTATTTTAAAAGATACTAAAGATGCATTAATTCTTGACATTTGTAAATTGTTGACTTCCTCAGTGACGTCGTTCTCAAGGAACACTGGTGACTATGAAACATGGTTATGCTACTGGCTTCAACGTACAAAATCCAACTGCGATTCAATTCGAAAGAGCCCATGATTTAATTTTTACGCGGGTTATTTGTCCGACTGTAAAGATAAATGTTCGTGGATTTTGTCATGAAATGCATTTCTAATCAAATGTGCCACTTCAAATTTAAGCTGGTATTAGAAACGAGATAATCCATAGAACCAGTAAGTGAATACACTTTAGAGAATACCGAAGGGGCAATACAAAATGGACACGCCAGCGAAACTAGGAACATAGGGTACACAAGACGAAGACAAGAAAATAAACCACAACACAATATGTGTTGGACACCACTATGTACAATCAAACACAAATACATGTAACGTAAATAAGACATGAGCCCTCAAACAAACAACTAGTGGTAATATTAATATCCTTACATAATATCCTTCGCTATCGCTCGGTGTAATATTTCTACGAAAATAATGTTGCCCATGTTAAAATCTCCAACAACTTATGGCTTCCATAATTATTTTTTTAAGCATTCAATTGGACGTTCTATTTACAAAATATCACAATCGTACGCTTTCCGTACCGATACTAAAGATGTATTGGTTAACATCGGTGTCCATTGCAATGGCTGCCTAGGATGTCACTATGTAGCGGATATGGGATACTCGCCAACAAAAGTGAGTGTCCATGTTATAATACGGAAAGCATGCTAGTGGACCATAATGGATTCCTTGCTTAGGGAACATCAGGATCCTGTCATGCTATAAATCTCTTTTGTAGATTTGGACAGAGTAAAGCATTAATAATTTAAACCACAAATAATGCTATTTGTCTTTCCTGTCCCAAGTTAAACTATTCATATTTTTCCAGTAGTAGTCAAAAGTCTTTCACCTCAGTTCTGTATACTTTTAATGTATTTTTAATGATGAATCTTATCTGGATCGGAAATGGAGTTTGTGGTTGCATAATTAGATATAAACTACCGTGTACCCTGTATTGTACCCCTTTTAATATTTATTATATTTTTACCTGGATCATTGAACAATGACAAAACATAATCAGCTGGTTCGTTATCTGAGCCTATTGTACTGGTTACAATTTGAATGATTTTCGCTTTCACGGCTTGCATTTCACCGCCCATAGATCCAGAATAATCTACTGCAAATGATAGAGAAATTTGTTTTCGTTGTTTTATGTGAAATATTGAATCGAAGGTATCGTTTCCTAAAACTGCAAGAATCCCTGTATCTGAAAAAGATATAAAGATTTATTCACCAAGATGACCCTACTACGTCGTGGTCATGGTCGTATGATAGTTGGATTTACAACTACCTATGCAATCATTGTCTATCACCACTAACGCTGTGATTTCCAATCCCGCTCATGGCGAGGTGTACACGATGCAACTTTATGTGACCATATTTGTCAGTGGCTTGCGGCAGGTCGGTGATTCCTCCTGATACTCAGGTTTCCTCCATCAATAAAACTGACCGCCATGATATAGCTGAAATATTGTTGAAAGTCGCGTTAAACACCATAACCAATACAGTGTTCAAATGTTTACTTTTCTCGAACCACATAGGTGGTAAAATGTTTCGCATGCTGGCTTTCAGTACGCGGTAGATCCTTGCCTAGAGTCACGGTCGGATCAAACGAAATATAAAAAATAAGCATCTGCTGCCTCTCCACTATGGACATAGTATTAAGGAATAAAAGTAAACATTTGGGTGGCTCGGAAGCTTGAGTATGTGTCCGAGCGACAAGTCTACCAACGGACACCACAGTTCTCACTAGTGGAGCAGGAACTACTTACCCTTCCGGAGCACCTGAGTTCACCCC
This sequence comes from Gigantidas platifrons, assembly GCA_002080005.1. NCBI lineage: Eukaryota > Metazoa > Mollusca > Bivalvia > Mytilida > Modiolidae > Gigantidas > Gigantidas platifrons. The sequence continues at coordinate 121,615 of MJUT01028674.1, read as the reverse complement.
AGGATTGTAGTGGGGTTCGTGTTACTTAATCTTTAGATTTCTGTGTAGTGTTTTGTACATCGTTGTTTGTCCTTTTGTCTTTTTCTTTTGGTCATTGATTTGTCGGTCCTTCTTCGATTTACGGATTCTGATTTTCCACATGTGAGTAAAACACAATAAAATAACACCATGATTTGATTTACCTTCCGCTATCAAAAAGTTCTTCGTTGCGGCTACTGCGGCATAATACGCATCATTATGAAGATGGAAATGTGGCGACAAATCTTCTATTGTTGTCTCTTTATTGATGCCACATCTAGCTACTAATTTTCTACTTTGATCATATATGCCACCGTGGCTGCATTTTCCTGCCGTGGCACCAACTGGTCCTGTAATTAAATGTCAGTTATTTCAATAAACTATTTCTATGCAGCTGATTGAAATCCTAATTTTAGAGAAATAATTTTAATTATGTATTCATTACATGTAGTTTATCTTTCCTCACCCATTTAGGGTCTTCAGATGAGTACACATGCTGAAAAGAAACCAGTTATATCTATTGCGGACAGGTTCTTTTGTTTTCAATAGTAATGTGTCTTACCTTTGACGGAATGTTAATCGCTCTCCGAGGTAGTATAAAGTAATTCTACACAGTTGTCACATAAAATTGCCGCAGAACAATAGACAATAATTTGATTGATCGAAAACTTCCTTCTTCCATTAGTAGTTGTTTATATTCATGAGGACATCTAGTGTATGTTAGAAGAGTTTGAAGATACTAAACATACCAAAGGGGTAATCAGAATCCGTAAATCGTGGAAGGAGAGACCACACCGTGGCCAAAAGATGTTTGATTGTTTGATGGTGTCTACTGCCACTTTCAACAATATTTCAGTTATATTGTGGTGCACAGACATGTTGCAAGTCACTGGCAAACATTATCACATAATGTTGTGCACCTAGCCCTGCGCGGTTTTCGAACAAAAACGTTAGTAGTGATAGGCAGCGATTGCATAGTTAGTTGTAAATCCAACTACCAAACGATCAGAGCCACGAAGGCCCATGTTTGAATCTCTATGTATCACAATTATCATTCATATCACCAGAGTTGAGCTTGTGTTATACTTGTTGCTTTGACTTTAAATAAAGCTGATCTTATGGAAGTAGGAACTGCTGACCCTTCCGGAGCACCTGATTTCACCTCCGGTTTTTATTGGGTTTCATGTTACTCGATCTTTAGTTTTATGTGTAATGTGTTGTAGATCATTCTTTGTCCTTTTGTACTTTTTCTCTTGGACATTGTGTTGTCTGTCCTTCGATTTACGGATTCTGATTACCCCTGTGGTATCATCACATTCTTGTGTTGTACTGTTGTTTAACTTTAAATCAAACTTATTTTATTTTATACCAGTTTACAATATTGGATTCTCGATCCAAGAAATATTTTCCATTCCATAAGTTTATGGAGCTCAACATGCAACTTTGAATTTTGTAATAATAATATTAATAATAATAATAATAATAATTATAATAATAATGATAATAATAATAACAATAATAATAATAATAACAATAATAATAACAATAACAATAACAATAACAATAACAATAACAATAATAATAATAATAATAATAAGCCGCTTAGAGTACTTTAAACACATATTAAGGTAGCATATCGAAATGTAAAGATAGCCAGATGTAAACCTGTAACACGTGACTGAGAAAAACATAATATTACAAATGAAAAGTTAAGTTATCTCCCTGTTTGTAAATCTGTCTTTAAAAACAAAGTACATTAGTCTTATATTGTTCTAACGTTTGTTCTTGCTATGATTTTTCTTGTGATAAATTTGCAAAACGGAAATAACAACTATTCCTAAAGTTTGTTAAATGACAATTAAAATAAGTTTCTAGATTTACCAGATGGAAATTGGTGACGAGTTATACAGTAGACCGACCGATTCATTCGTTAAACATAACAGGACCCGCTTAACTGCTTTGTAGGTTTGAAACCTGGGAACCTGTAACAGTACGTAAAACATTTCTTACGGGCCGACAACAGAACACTACTAACAAACTGTTGCTCAGTAGGAGGTACTGCGCATTTTTTGTTATACATATACGATGCGTTCTAGCCTCTAAAATCCAGGACCTCGTTTTGATCAACAGTAAGAAGTGAGAGTTAATAAGACAATAAAGAAATAAACAAGATGTTGCACGCTACGTCGTGCTAAGAATACCCCACTTGTTCATTTGTAAGTCGCACGATAAACAGGAAGTAGATGTGCGGTAAACCTGGAAAGGGGAGACATTGTACAAGTCACCATGCCAAAGCAATATATCAAATATAAAATCATTTCTTCCAGTAGAAGCTGAGATAACTTTTACGAAGGTTTTCATTACGGCAAACATGAAAAATTCTAAGTCGCACTGTAAACAGGAAGTACATGTGCGGTAAACCTGGAAAGGGGAGACAAGGTACAAGTCACCATGCCAAAGCCATATATCAAATATAAAATCATTTCTTCCAGTAGAAGCTGAGATATGTGTTACGAAAGTGTGAAGGGACGGGCAAACAAAAAGACGGACGAACAAGGTATTTGCAATATACCCCCTCTCTATGAGTAAGGGTATAAAAAGGATGTGAAAGTAAAGTATGAGACAACCAGCGATATCTTATTTGGGGTGTATTGTAATGGCCTGTGGCTTCATCAGGTGGGTGGTGTTGTATTTTAATGCTTTGTGGTTACTTCGGGAAGGGAATGACAACTTAATACATACTTGCTGGTTTTCTGTTTCCTCGTCCATGATGATATCCACTGGTTAATATGTCTGTAACTAATAAATTATCTTTGCAGTCTTTGCTGCAAAAAAAAATAGTGACATTAAGTATTCAGAAGGCATACAAACATCTACTATCAGAGTGAGTGATTGCTACTTCACGCCAACACAACAATTCTTCAGCCATATCATGGCAAGAACAAGTTGATTTTCAATGAGGTAATGATGAGGTCCACTTTATGCTAGACAAACAAGCATAGTTGGATTATATATATATAGTTCTATATCACTGAAACAACAATCCGCTGATAAACATGTTGCAAAACTTTCTATTCATCACAATATGTTGATGTACTTACTCAAAATCAGGCATATATAGGCACGTGTAATATGTTGATGTACTTACTCAAAATCAGGCATATCTTTGCACGTGTATTATGTTGATGTACTTCCTCAAAATCAGGCATATCTAGGCACGAGTAATATGTTGATGTACATACTCAAAATCAGGCATATCTTTGCACGTGTAATATGTTGATGTACTTACTCAAAATCAGGCATATCTTTGCACGTCCCTTGGTCTAAGGTTGCTATTGTCATTAGTGTCTTGCCTTTAATACCTGACAATAAGAAACGTCTAAAGATACCAAAGGGGTAACCAGTAACTTAAATAGAAGGAAGGACATACAATACAATGGCCAATAGAAGGAAGGCCATACAATACAATACAATGGCCAATAGAAAAGGACATACAATACCATAGCCAATAGAAGGAAGGCCATACAATACAATACAATGGCCAATAGAAAAGGACATACAATACAATACAATGGCCAATAGAAGGAAGGACATACAATACAATACAATGGCCAATAGAAAAGGACATACAATACAACACAATGGCCAATAGAAGGAAGGACATACAATACAATACAATGGCCAATAGAAAAGGACATACAATACAATACAATGGCCAATAGAAGGAAGGACATACAATACAATACAATGGCCATTAGAAAAGGACATACAATACCATACAATGGCCAATAGAAGGAAGGACATACAATACAATACAATGCCTATAGAAAATGACATACAATACAATACAATGGTCAATAGAAGGAAGGACATACAATACAATACAATGGCCAATAGAAAATGACATACAATACAATACAATGGTCAATAGAACGAAGGACATACAATACAATACAATGGCCAATAGAAGGAAGGACATACAATACAATACAATGGCCAATAGAAGGAATGACATACAATACAATACAATGGCCAATAGAACGAAGGCCATACAATATAATACAATGGCCAATAGAACGAAGGACATACAATACAATACAATGGCCAATAGAAGGAAAGACATACAATACAATACAATGGCCAATAGAAGGAAGGGCATACAATACAATACAATGGCCAATAGAAAAGGACATACAATACAATACAATGGCCAATAGAAAAGGACATACAATACAATTCAATGGCCAATAGGAAAGGACATACAATACAATACAATGGCCAATAGAAAAGGACATACAATACAATACAATGGCCAATAGAAAAGGACATACAATACAATGCAATGGCCAATAGAAAAGGACATACAATACAATACAATGGCCAATAGAAAGGACATACAATACAATACAATAGCCAATAGAAGGAAGGACATACAATACAATACCGTGACCAATAGAAAAGGACATACAATACAATGGCCAATAGATGGAAGGACATACAATACAATACAATGGCCAATAGAAAAGGATATACAGTACAATACAATGAACAATAGAAGGAAGGACATACAATACAATACAATACAATGGCCAATAGAAGGAAGGACATACAATACAATACAATACAATGGCCAATGGAAAAGGGCATACAATACAATACAATACAATGGCCAATAGAAGGAAGGACATACAATACAATACAATGGCCAATAGAAGGAAGGACATACAATACAATACAATGACCAATAGAAAAAGATACACAATACAATACAATGGCCAATAGAAGGAAGGACATACAATACAATACAATGGTCATTAGAAAAGGACATACAATACAATACAATGGCCAATAGAAGAAAGGACATACAATACAATACAATGGTCATTAGAAAAGGACATACAATACAATACAATGGCCAATAGAAGAAAGGACATACAATACAATACAATGGCCAATAGAAAATGACATACAATACAATACAATGGTCAATAGAAGGAAGGACATAAAATACAATACAATGGCCAATAGAAGGAAGGACATACAATACAATACAATGGCCAATAAAAGGAATGACATACAATACAATACAATGGCCAATAGAACGAAGGACATACAATAAAATACAATGGCCAATAGAAGGAAGGACATACAATACAATACAATGGCCAATAGAAGGAAGGACATACAATACAATACAATGGCCAATAGAAGCAAGGGCATACAATACAATACAATGGCCAATAGAAAAGGACATACAATACAATGCAATGGCCAATAGAAAAGGACATACAATACAATACAATGGCCAATAGAAAGGACATACAATACAATACAATAGCCAATAGAAAGAAGGACATACAATACAATACAGTGACCAATAGAAAATGACATACAATACAATACAATGGCCAATAGAAGGAAGGACATACACTACAATACAATGGCCAATAGAAAAGGACATACAATACAATACAATGGCCAATAGAAAACAATACAATGGCCAATAGAAAAGGACATACAATACAATACAATGGCCAATAGAAGGAAGGACATACAATACAATACAATGACCAATAGAAAAGGACATACAATACATTAAAATGGCCAATAGAAAAGGACATACAATACAATACAATGGCCAATAGAAGGAAGGACATACAATACAATACAATGGCCAATAGAAAAGGACATACTATACAATACAATGCCCAATAGAAGGAAGGACATACAATACAATACAATGGCCAATAGAAAAGGACATACAATACAATACAATGGCCAATAGAAGGAAGGACATACAATACAATACAATGGCCATTAAAAAAGGACATACAATACTATACAATGGCCAATAGAAGGAAGGACATACAATACAATACAATGGCCTATAGTAAATGACATACAATACAATACAATGGTCAATAGAAGGAAGGACATACAATACAATACAATGGCCAATAGAAAATGACATACAATACAATACAATGGTCAATAGAAGGAAGGACATACAATACAATACAATGGCCAATAGAAGGAAGGAAATACAATACAATACAATGGCCAATAGAAGGAATGACATACAATACAATACAATGGCCAATAGAACGAAGGGCATACAATACAATACAATGGCCAATAGAACGAAGGACATACAATACAATACAATGGCCAATAGAAGGAAGGGCATACAATACAATACAATGGCCAATAGAAAAGGACATACAATACAATACAATGGCCAATAGAAAAGGACATACAATACAATTCAATGGCCAATAGAAAAGGACATACAATACAATACAATGGCCAATAGAAAAGGGCATACAATACAATACAATGGCCAATAGAAAAGGACATACAATACAATACAATGGCCAACAGAAAAGGACATACAATACAATACAATGGCCAATAGAAAGGACATACAATACAATACAATAGCCAATAGAAGGAAGGACATACAATACAATACAGTGACCAATAGAAAATGACATACATTACAATGGCCAATAGATGGAAGGACATACAATACAATACAATGGCCAATAGAAAAGGACATACATTACAATACAATGGTCAATAGAAGGAAGGACATACAATACAATACAATACAATTGCCAATAGAAGGAAGGACATACAATACAATACAATACAATGGTCAATGGAAAAGGGCATACAATACAATACAATACAATGGCCAATAGAAGGAAGGACATACAATACAATACAATGGTCAATAGAAGGGAGGACATACAATACAATACAATGGCCAATAGAAGGAAGGACATACATATACAATACAATGGCCAATAGAAGGAAGGGCATACAATACAATACAATGGCCAATAGAAGGAAGGACATACAATACAATATAATGGCCAATAGAAAATGACATACAATACAATATAATGGCCAATAGAAAAGGACATACAATACAATACAATGGCCAATAGAAGGAAGGACATACAATACAATACAATGGCTAATAGAAAATGACATACAATACAATACAATGGCTAATATAAAAGGACATACAATACAATACAATGGCCAATAGAAAAGGACATACAATACAATACAGTGGCCAATAGATAAGGACATACAATACAATACAATGGCCAATAGAAAAGGACATACAAATCAATACATTAGCCAATAGAAAATGACATACAATACAATACAATGGCCAATAGAAAAGGACATACAATACAATACAATGGCGAATAGAAAAGGACATACAATACAATACAATG
>MJUT01028674.1:100057-111188 GCA_002080005.1 Gigantidas platifrons | reverse complement strand
CAATACAATACAATGGCCAATAGAAAAGGATATACAATACAATACAGTGGCCAATAGAAAAGGACATACAATACAATACAATGGCCAATAGAAAAGGACATACAATACAATGCAATGGCCAATAGAAAAGGACATACAATACAATACAATGGTCAATAGAAGGAAGGACATACAATACAATACAATGGCCAATAGAAAAAGACATACAATACAATACAATGGCCAATAGAAGGAAGAACATACAATACAATACAATGGGCAATAGAAAATGACATACAATACAATACAATGACCAATATAAAAGGACATACAATACAATACAATGGCCAATAGAAAAGGACATACAATACAATACAGTGGCCAATAGAAAAGGACATACAATACAATACAATGGCCAATAGAAAAGGACATACAAATCAATACAATAGCCAATAGAAAAGGACACACAATACAATACAATGGCCAATAGAAAATGACATACAATACAATACAATGGCCAATAGAAAAGGACATACAATACAATACAATGGCCAATAGAAGGAAGGACATACAATACAATACAATGGCCAATAGAAAAGGATATACAATACAATACAATGGCCAATAGAAGGAAGGACATACAATACAATACAATGGCCAATAGAAAAAGACATACAATACAATACAATGGCCAATAGAAGGAAGGACATACAATACAATACAATGGCCTATAGAAAATGACATACAATACAATACAATGGCCAATAGAAGGAAGGACATACAATACAATACAATGGCCAATAGAAAAGGACAGACAATACAATACAATGGCCAATAGAAGGAAGGACATACAATACAATACAATGGCCAATAGAAAAGGACATACAATACAATACAATGGCCAATAGAAGGAAGAACATACAATACAATACAATGGCTAATAGAAAAGGACATACAATACAATACAATGGTAAGAAAAAAATGAATATACCAAGGAGGTCTAAGCGGCCGTCGTGGTCATGATGTTATGGTAGTTGGATTTACAACTACCTGTGCAATTAGTGACTATCACCACTAACGTTGAATTCGAATCCCGCCAAGGCGAGGTGTCCTCGATACAACATAAGTTTGTCAGCGACCTGCGACAGGTAGCTGGATTTCTCCGGGTACACCGGTTTCCTCCACCAATAAAACTGACCGCCACGATATAACTTAGATATTGTTGAATGTGGCTTTATTCACTATAACCCTATATATAACCCAAAGGGGTAATCAGAAGCCGTAAATAGAAGGTCAGACAACACAATGGCCAAAAGAAAAAGGACAAGTAATGATCTACAAAACACTACACAGATAGCGAAGAAAGAGTAGCACGAACTCCACTAAAACCCGGAGGTGAAATTAAGTGTTCTGGAAGAGCAAGCAGTTCCTGCTCCACTTATGGCACCGTTCGAGTAGATTAGGACATGGTTGTGATGTATTAATAGATTAATAAATTCGTGTTAAGCGTCTCTTTCCATGGTATCTCTGTTACGGTCAATTTATAGGTGTCGTAATGTGTGAAGTAATATTTATTTATTTATTTATTTATTTATTTATTTATTTATTTATTTATGGGGAAACAGGACAAAAACCAGCGGAACAAAAGCACCCATATGAATGACGACTTCCCACATGTGATATGCATATAGAACACGAGCCTCAATCTTTCGAATAATCTGGTCTCAAATCCACCCTTTTGTTATTTTATGTCAGTTTGATTTTATCATCCAACAGAACACAATGAAGTACACCAACTCTTTCTTGTCGTTAAAAGGCGTCCTTTCGAGCAGAATTAATACAGTAATTTGATGCATGCATTGCTAAGATTGTCAATATACACACACAAAAAGAATACAATATTATCATCATACAGATGAAAAAAAAAAGATATTTAAAAGTCTCTGTTTTTCATGATGCAAATCTGTAATCAAAATACAGTACATAGCTGTTGAAAAGTATACAATTCGTGGTCTTTAAAACACAGAAACCAGATATTTTATTTTTAATAATATTGTTCAGTTGATAAACAATTATTGTAATGAAGATTAGTTCTGTTTATCAATGATCGTGTTTGTCTTCCGCATTTTGAACTTTGTGTTGGTTCATTTATATGGTATTTTAACTTGACATGTAGGGACCGTACTAGTCGTGATCGCATGTAGTTGGATAAACAAATATCTGTTTAAATATCAGTGCCAATCACCACTAAAGTTGTGAGTTGGAATCCCGCTCATGGTGGGTTGTTCTTGATACAACATTATTTGTTAAAGTTTTTCAATGATTTACTGCACGTCGGTGGTTTTCCCCGGGTACTCCGGTTTCCTCTACCAATAGCACTTACACCCACGATAAAGCTGGAATATTGTTGAAGGTGGCGTTAAACACCATAACCCTAACCCCCTAACATTGATGTGTGTCCTTGATCGAACATTATCAACACAAGGCTATATAAAAGGAAATCAAACATGTTTTGACTGTCTACTGAAAGGTTTATTGGTCTTTATCTCAAACACTATCTCAAGCAATATTTAGACCGTTTACCAGAAGTTTGATGGCCGTATTTCTGCTATATTCTAGCTGAATAAATGTTATAAAACATTTTTACCAATACTTGTAAGTTCCTTAGAAAAAAAGACACATTTCTGAATAAAGCAATAAAATATAAAACCATATATTTGGAACGTAGGTTATGTATTTCTATTTTAGTATATAAATTAATTTCTTTCTTTAAAAAAATCAAAATTGTGTTGCTTACGACATTTGTAAATATATCAGATAAAATAAAGTGTTCACATTGTTGAATATATGACGAATATCAGCAGCATCTACGTAGCCATTGACTAAAAAACCAACTCACCAAAATCTAAATATGGAGTGCGTCCGAACATCTCTACCCAATTCGTGTTACTATAAAAAGACTGTATGGTGTAGAGGCATTCACCCACTTGTCTTCGCAACAAATCCAAACTAACATTCCCTGCCAGAAATTGTAACTTTTCCCGACATGCAATTACATAATTGTGAGCTACAAAAAAGCGCAAAATAATTATTAATAGTTGATTAAGTTGTTTTACCTTAGAATCCATCATGTGAGCACGTGATGTCAGTGCACCTGTGTTTACTTCCGGTTTGTAGTGGTGGGGTTCATGTTGTTCAATCTTTAGTTGTCTGTGTGGTGTTTTGCTCACCATTGTTTGTAACTATATTAACACGACGGGTGTCACTAGTGAAGCAGGAACTGCTTACCCTTCCGGAGCACATGAGTTCACCACCGGTTATAGTGAGGTTTGTGTTACAGGATCTTTAGTTTTATGTGTGTGTTTTGTAGATGGTTGTTTGTCCTTTTGTACTTTTTCCTTTGGCCATTGTGGTGTCTGTTCTTCGATTTACGGATTCTGATTTCCCCCTTTTTTTGGTATCTTTTTTCTTGTATGCATTTTTGTTGTTGTAACTGTGAATTGTCAGTTATGATATTATACATGTATAGATATATTATATGTTCTAGTTCTTATATGATATCCTTCTGTGGATTTGCAAACAAACGAACGATCAATCAGATGACACAATCTCATTAGCACATGCGCGGTACACATTTAAGCCAGGTGATAAAATCACAATATAAAATTATTTACACGGTCTTTAACGTTTTAAACATCTATATTCACTGAAAATTATCAACAGATCCAAAATTAATCACGTGCGACGTGCAATTAAAACATTATTGCTACGGATGCTTCATCAACACGACTGACTCCCGTCGTGAATATTATCTTCAACTCGAATTTGGCATCATGAATTATGTGCGACGTGCGACATTGTCCGCAAACGTAAATACAAATTACCGCCTTCCAATCAAAGTATACTACCGTATTTGTACTGTTAGACATATCAGAATCGAAATAATTCATGGAAGCCAGAATGTGTTTTGAGTTTTAACATGGGTTGGCGGATCCGCCAATCCATGTTAAAGCTCAAAGCACATTCTGGCTTTCATGATTTATTTCTTAATTATTCAGTTGATATACATGGGATATCATGTCACATTACCAGCCTTTGATTTATATACCCCTGTCCTGAAATCCAAGCGTAACAATGACTTACCAATAAGATTAGCGTAACAACGACTTAACAAGAACATTAGCGTAACAACGACTTACCCAGAAAGCTAGCGTAACAACGGCTTACCAAGAAGGTTAGCGTAACAACGACTTACCAAAAAGGTTAGCGTAACATTGACGTAACAAGAACGTTAGCGTAAAAACGACTTAACAAGAACGTTAGTGTAACAACGACTTACCAAAAATGTTAGCGTAACAACGACTTACCAAGAACGTTAGCATAACAACGACTTACCAAGAACGTTAGCGTAACAACGACTTACCAAGAACATTAGCGTAACAACGACTTACCAAAAACTTTAGCATAAAAACGACTTACCAAGAACGTTAGCGTAACAACGACTTACCAAGAGCGTTAGCGTAACAACGACCTACCAAGATCGTTAGCGTAACAACGACTTACCAAGAACGTTAGCGTAACAACGAACTTCCAAGAACGTTAGCGTAACAACGACCTACCAAGAAAGTTAGCGCAACATCAACTTACCAAGTTCAATTTGTTCAGCATGACAATGAACATAGGCAATGTTCCGTTTTTCCTCCTGTGTATCTGCTATGGCATTCTTCACATTGCTAATTGTTTTGAAAAGTTCTGTTTTACTCTTAGTATCTGAATACAAAATACATTAAAACTAGGTTATCGCGGACATTCAAAGTATGTAGGTTATCACCGTAGTTAGTGTGATTGATTGGTTATTGCTTAACGCCCAGCGAACAGTATTTTAGCCATATTTAGGACGAAAACAAAATATACCTATAAAAAAATTAGGGAGGGGTGGGCAAACCTGAACATTGTCTTTTGATTGCCACTGATGAAGCATGGAGAGTATGATACGGACGAACATTTTTGCGTTTTTGTAGTTGCTACAATTCTCCTACTTTTTTTGAATCTGCAAAAGAGGTCTTCCACGTGCAGGGAGTGTGGCACTCTCCAAACACGTCACCCACTATGGTCCATTGTCAGGCCATTCGTATTATTGATAAACACTAGAGAAAACATAAGGGGCAGTCAAGAAGAATGAACAATCCAGAGACAAATCTCTCCACGGAGAATGCACTCTTTAACCGCCACCTGGCGATGAAAAAAATCAATGATTTGCGACAGATCAGTGATTGTTTCAGGCTCATTCATAACTTCTATCCCCCTTTACAATAAAGCTATCCGCCATGGTAACTTCTGTCCCCCTTTACAATAAAGTTATCCGCCATGCTATGATTGAAATATTGTTAATCATAAGAACCCATAACAAAGTAGTAAAATCACTGAAAAAAAACCAAATGGCGACGCAATCTATCTCACGAAAACGCTTGAAAGTAAACAAATTGCAACTATTGTCGTTCATCCTGTTTTCTCCTCCAATAAAACTGATCACTACGATATGACTGAAATACATGTATTGCTAAACATCCAATCTCATCAAAAGTGGATAAATTATTAATTTTAAGAAAAGTATGAAGATATCAGGGGGTTTTCAGAAGTCGTAAAAAGTACAAGGACAGACAACACAAAAGAAAAAAGACAAAAGGACAAACAACAATCTACTAAACATAACTTAGAAAACTAATGATCGATAAACATGAACGCCACTTAAAACCGTGGGCGAACTCAGTTGCTCCGAAAGGGTAAAGCAGTTTCTGCTCCACGTGTTGCACCCGCCATGAATGAGGAAAGGACCGGATTGTGAATAAGATAAATGGAACTTAACCAAGTCATGGTGGCGACCATAAAATGAACAGTGTGGCAACAAAATGTGTATTGCGCAAAAAATTCTTTTTGAAGGTTAATAAAAAAAACTATTATCATACCTGTACCATAAAAGTCGTCTAATGCAGTACTCGGAGATGTCCCATTCATCTTGTAACGGAAAATATATTCAGAAATAGCTTGTAAACTTCCAGCATAAGTAATATCAGAATGAGTTTTAGTTCTCCAATGTGGAGGTAGTCGGGGATAAAATCCCGAGACTTGGTCTATCACACTGATTATCATGAGTAAGTAGACATTCATAGCTGTTAATGTGAATTCCGAAACACACCAAGCGGCTCTGATATAATATGTTGTCTGGTAATTCCGAAACACACCAAGACGCTGTGATATATATAAATTGTTGTTTTTTAATTCCGAAACACACCAAGACGCTGTGATATATATAAATTGTTGTTTTTTAATTCCGAAACACACCAAGACGCTGTGATATAAATTGTCGTCTGTGAATTCCGAAACACACCAAGACGCTGTAATATAAATTGTTGTCTTTGAATTCCGAAACACACCTGTGACTGATTATCTTCGGGTAGTGGATCTGTTGTATGTTCAGTTTCTTACTGTCTTATATTTACTATGTATCCGTGATTCTTAAAAATAGAGTTCGCTAAGATCAAACAAAATAGCGTTACTTCCTGATTAAATGTACTGCACCCATGCCATTTAATATTATACGTGGAGGTCAAATTTCAATGTCAATGATTTAGGTAATTAACATTCATAAGTATGCGTATTTCAGCTCTACCGTGACTCAACAAAATATACAAGTAAAGTTAAAAAATAGACGTCTCAGAGAACAAAAGACAAGTATGAATCAAGTTGAATACACAAAAAAAAAGGATTAACAGGATACAATCATATAGTTAGAAAGAGTGTTATCTATTTATATTTTGGCATATCAATGTAAATGAATTCATTCTAAAAAAATCAAAACTATTTCGCCTGTGATATTTCTTAAAAGAAAGCGAATCAGGACAGTGAGCCGACATATATATATATATGTGTATGTGCTTGAGGTATTGATTTTGTCTCTTTCTACCAGTTTGATATTTTATTTTGGAACTGTTCCGACAGTGTGATATTTTTGTGTTTTTTTAATATTATTAAATGAATAACTATAATACATGCTATCTGATCGAGTTAAAAATCATCAAAGCTTATAAAACAATACACCTCGACCATTATCTTTTTTCTCATGCCGTTAAATTTCCTTCAAATTGGTTTTGTCTATGGTCCTTAACACAATATTTCATTTATATCATAGCGGTCAGTTTTATTGGAGAAGGACACCGGAGTACCTGGACAAAACCACCAATCTGTCACAAGTCACTGACAAACTTTATCACATAATGTTGTATCGAGTAGACCTCGACTCAGCGGGGTTCGAACTCTTAACGTTGGTGGTGATAGGCTAGATAGTAATCTATCCAAAATTGGATAAAGTTCTTCAATATATTTTATTTTAATAGTATATTTAGTGCTTGTTGTATCATAACTAGGTATATACTTCATCAGCATCAATCAAACAATCTTATCACCAATACGGCGTGGGTTAGAGCCAGGCTTTGTAAATTACAAAAAAGGTGCACACGACTTGCAGCCGCAAGTGATAAAGTTTACCAGTTGCTTGCCCATTGTCGGTGGTTCTCTTTGGGTATTCCCCGTTAATATATGAACAGCATATTAATATGAAACTGTATATCACATGACCAACGTGACCTCAAGGTCACATACATCAGAAATTTGAATTTTCGAAGTGATTTTTGTAGATTTTAGACTGATGAAGAATATTATTTTTGATAAGACTAAAAGTTTCATAGGGAGGAACACAAGTGGCCATGCCTGTCAAATAGTTTGCTCCAAAAGTAACTGTGAAACTATGTATCATTGATTTTTCCTCCTCGAGATAACGTGGCCCAAATAATGAACAATCTGAATGCTTGCTCCGCCCACATCTATGTATACCCACGGTCCCGGTTTAACCCTGTCACTTTTTATTGAAGTGCCTGTATGGACTCTATAAAAGTCAAGCGGACTATGCAAAGCCTGGAAAGTGAGTGATCATATATTTGTGTGTATATATTTTTCCTCTTTCTATTAGATTTTGGAGCTGTGTGGTATTTTGTGTTCTTTATTACACACGTAGTACAAGGAATTTAAAACATAATCAGCTTTTTTATTTTATTTCAACTCAATCTTTTCGTGTTAAAAGAGCATTATTATACCCCCGCTCCACCGGAGGGGTGGGGGTATACTGCTTTACCTCTGTCCGTCCTTCCCAAGATATTTTCCGTCGCATTTTTCTCAGTAACTATTGATGGCAGAAATCTGATATTTGGTCACAAGCTTCATACAGGTACATTTTTGTGCATGCGATATTGTGGGAAGCGTTTTTGAACCCGTCAGATTCCTACTTCCTGTTTGCCAACTTAGTTGGTTTTTATACACATTGAACGTATATATGCGGGGGTATCATATGCGAGCATTAGCTCTCAGTTCATCTTGTTATTATCTAAATGGTACAAACATTTATTCACTAAATCACAGCTGGGTCTTAGTGAAACTTTCCAGAGCTTGACAGAAAAAGTAATGTTATGTCGGCAGTAAAAACTAAGATGTTATCCTCCGACCTCCTCAACTCATTGGGTCAAAAAGTCAGTAAAAACCAAGTGCTATCGCACCGACTTCCAGGTATACTCATGATAGCAAAATGTTATTGCAATTAAAATATTTAACTGCAAGAACGTGTTGCAGGAACTCGGTATTGAAGACTTCAAGTCTAACCCTCCTGATTGCACCTGTTCAAGCTCCCCATTCATGATCCGGCTAGCTAGGTTATAACCGGCTGGCTAAGTTAGAACATGTAATCACAAGCAACATCATGAAACATCTAGAAGGCAACCACATTCTTTGCGACTTTCAACATGGCTTCAGATCATCCCGTTCATGCGAAACACAGTTAACATCTTTTATACAAGACCTATCGAAAGCCTCCAACAACAACATACAAACTGACATTATAATAATAGATTTTGCGAAGGCTTTCGATAAAGTTTCACACCGCCATCTACTATACAAAATCAGTTACTATGGAATAAATCGCAATGCTTTAAACTGGGTAAAAGAATTCTTGGCCAACAGAACACAAAATGTAGTCCTTGAGGGGGAAACATCAAATAATATTTCTGTAACATCTGGAGTCCCTCAAGGCACTGTATTTGGTCCTATACTGTTTCTAATTTACATTAACAATTTGGCAGAATACAGGAAACATAGTAAATTAAGATTATTTGCGAATGATAGCATAATTTATAAAGAAATAAAAAAACCTGATGATTGCAAAAAATTACAGGAAGATCTGGATTCGGCTGGCAGATGGGAGCAGGAGTGGCTCATGCATTTCCACCCTGACAAATGCAATATTCTCAGTGTCACGCAAAAACAAAAACCAATAGAAACTACATATAAACTTCATGGCCACTCTCTTGAAAAAGTTGATTCCACAAAATATTTAGGCGTAACACTCCAATCAAACCTAAAATGGGATAAACACATTAACAACATGACTGCAAAAGCAAATCAATCTTTAGGCTTCCTGAGAAAAAATCTTAAAATCTCAGCTGAAAAAGTAAAATCGCATGCATATAAAGCTTTAGTCCGACCAAAATTAGAATACTGTTCAACCATTTGGGATCCATATCAAAAACAATAAATAACACAAATTGAAAAAGTTCAAGAAGAGCCACCCGCTTCACTTGCAACCGTTTCCACAATACAAGTTCAGTTTCTGGTATGTTTACACATTTAAATTGGTATCCTTTACAAGTCATGCGGTTAAAATACAGACTAGTATTCTTTCACAAAATCATACATCAAATCGTAGCAGTACCAGCATCAAACTTACTTATTCCGGCAGACAGTAGAACTAGGCACAGCAATCCATTTTCATATAAACACATTCAGACCTCAAAAGACTGCTATAAATACTCGTTCTTCCCACATACAATAACACAATGGAATAAATTACAAATACAGGCTACTTCAGTTAATACAGTAGAGGAATTCAAGGCCCTGGTCACTGAACCAGCCCTTATCCCCACTTTCTTCCCATAGATCGTAGTTATCAAATGTAAATAATTTTAACCTATAAAATATATCTGATCATCAAGTTTTGGTTATCATGTTCATGTTATCATAATTCATTATTGTAAATTCAAAATTGTACATATTATAGACGCTCGGCGTATGATCTTCAGAGTATGAAGGAACGCTAGAAACTGAAAAGGAGAAAGAAGAAGAAGACCTGTGACCTTAAAATTATCAACAACACCTCTTTACGAGATGTGTTCACCAAAGGACCGAAATATCGTGAGTCTTTTTCCATTAATTGGCTGAATGAATTGAATGTAATTTTTGGTGTTTTACGCCACTTTCAGCAATATTTCAGCTATATCATGGCGACCAGTTTTAGTGGTGGAAGAAGTCGGAGTACCCGGAGAGAAACACCGACCATGGCCAAGCAACTGGTAAACTTTATCACTTGCGGCAGCGAGTTGAGTGCACCCTTTTTGTAATTTACAAACGCGGGCGCGAACCCACGCCGTATTGGTCATAGGCTTGTATGAGGTGTTAGATCCAACGACCTAACTCATTGAGCCACCAGGGTCCTAAAATTGACTGAATATTAGTACATAATGCCATCGTCCGTCCGGTAGTCAGTGTTGGCACTGCCATGCTCTATTAGATATATATACAATTTCTAAATAATGTAATTTTTATCAAATCTAAGATCCTCTTCAATCAGGGAATGGGAACTTAAATTTAGCTTATTTTGGCTACTCTGAGTAGGACTTTTAGCTTTCTCGATCACAAAGAATTTTTGAATTATTTGGATTTGCAATTTATAGACTTAGAGTCTACCTGATGATTTGTTGTTGTTGTTGTTGTTGATGGTGTTTTTTTTGTTTTTTTGTAGAAACATGTTGCATGCACTAAATTAGATATCTATGTTTTTATTGCATCTAACATGATTGATTGGTTGATGGATTGATTGATTTTTGGTGTTTTGATGCCACTTTCAGCAATATTTCAGCTATATCATGGCGACCAGTTTTAGTGGTGGAAGAAGCCGGAGTACCCGAAGAGAACCACCGACCATGGCCAAGCAACTGGTAAACTTTATCACTTGCGGCAGCGAGTTGAGTGCACCCTTTTTGTAATTTACAAA
>MJUT01028674.1:71771-83253 GCA_002080005.1 Gigantidas platifrons | reverse complement strand
AACATTTTACACTTTGTACTACATTGTATATCAACACGCTTAGTTAACATTTTACACTTTGTACTACATTGTATATCAACACGCTTGGTTAACATTTTACACTTTGTACTACATTGTATATCAACACGCTTAGTTAACATTTTACACTTTGTACTACATTGTATATCAACACGCTTAGTTAACATTTTATGCTTTGCACTACATTGTATATCAACACGCTTAGTTAACATTTTACACTTTGTACTACATTGTATATCAACACGCTTAGTTAACATTTTACACTTTGTACTACATTGTATATCAACACGCTTAGTCAACATTTTACACTTTGTACTACATTGTATATCAACACGCTTAGTTAACATTTTACACTTTGTATTACATTGTATATCAACACGCTTAGTTAACATTTTATTGTACTAATTACGTGAAACAACAGTCCACGAGTAGACCTGTTGCTCCAATCGGACACAATATCCCGATTCCAAGCAAACTAGTATTTGCTCTTTCTCCTTATTGCCACGTGGTTAGGAAAGAAGCAACACATAATACTTTTATAGTCTTTGGTTTGACCCAACTGGGGTTTGAACCCACAATCTACTGCATTGGAGTCAAACAGGCTACCCATTACACTATCCACGTGGTTCTTAGTGGAAGTTGTTTTGTCCATATGAAGTACTCACTGACGTCCCGTCTTAAGGGTCATTTGTATACCTACTTCTATATGTTGTAGCACACATCGGTGAAACTGTATCATAAATTCTATACATTACCACGGATTCCCTCAGGCGATGGATGGTGTATATATAATTTGTAGACTACTTCTGATCGTTGTAGTTGAAGTTATGCTCAATTGATGATAACCATAAATTAAATTTCTATTCATAGATATACAAGGGGAGTTTATGGTGTTTAACACCACTTTCAACATTATTTCAGTTATATCGTGGCGGTCAGTTGTATTGGTGGAGAAAATCGATTGAAACCACTGACTTGTCGTAAGTCACTGACAAACTTAATCACATAATGTTGTATCGAGTACGCCTCACAATGAGCGGGATTCCAACTCAAACCTTTAAACGGCGATTAATTATTTGCATTGTTTAATGTAAACATAATGACAAAGCAAAAACTTACAACTGTCGGTGTCATGGCAGTAGTGTTCACGACGCTATCTGGTGTCATGACGGTAGTGTTCACAACGCTATCTGGTGTCATGACGCTAGTGGTCACAACGCTATCTGGTGTTTCTACTGATTCAACTAGAGCCCCGTCAGACAATTCTAACTGACATTGTGCAATATATCCTCCAATATCTACCGTGCTGAGTGTAACAGACGGAGTGCAGCAATCCCCACTACAATAAAATGAGTTAGGATTAGGATGCTTTACCCCACTTTCAACAATATTTCAGTTATATTGTGACGGTCAGTTTTATTTGTGGAGGAAACCGGAGTACCTGGAGAAAACCACCGACCTGTCCCAGGTCACTGACAAACTTTATCACAAAATTTATCGAGTACACCTCGCATGCGTGGGATTCGAACTCACAACATGAGTGTTGATATATACTGATTGCATAGGAAGCTGTAAATCCAACTACTCTACGATCACGGCCACGCAATGGTCTCATAAAATACATGGCACATGCTAAAACTGTTTTATTTTGTAAGTTAACATTATTTTTGTTTTTGATTTCTGCTATCTATTGTTAGTTTCATCATTTTTCCCTTGCAGCTGTATCGTCACTGCCAGATTATATTGACAACGAAAGCCCGGAAATTGATACCGAACTGATCGGTAAAACCCGTGCCAGATTTACCATTGTGCTTAAACACAGGGCCCCGTTGGCCAGGGGGCCCATCTTCCTGCCAAAAAAAAGTTGTTTATGATGGATTTTTTGTTTATGTTGTGCAATTTCAAATTTGAAGGATTTCTGTTTAAGAGCAATTCCAGACATAATAAAAGGCCGTTGGCCACTGGTCCCCCGACACCAAGGTTATATCGTAAGATTAAATTTTGAAACTACTGTAAACTAGAGGGTCAGGTGAGCCTGTATCACTCATAATTCTGAAAGGGGACCACCCAAGGACCATTTTGAAGTAAAAAAGGGGAGTAACTCTGGTTAGATTTGTCGAAAAATCATCATTATCGAGCTTGACCTAGATATTCATGAGATACACTTACATACCAAACCTAGTTTCAATCTGACTATTTGTTCCCAAGTTATAATTTGGAAACACAAATATTTAGCAATTTTGAAGTATAAAAAGGGATATAACTCTGGTAAGATTTGTCGAAAAATGATCGCTCGCTATCGCACCTGACCTAGATATTCATGAGATACACTTACATACCAAACCTAATTTCAATATGACTATTTGTTCCCAAGTTATCATCTGGAAACCAAATATTTAGCAATTTTGAGGTATAAAAAGGGGCACAACTCTAGTAAAAATGTCGAAAAATTGTCATTATCGAACTTGACCTAGATATTCATAAGATACACTTACATGCCACACCTAGCTTCAATTTGACTTTTCATTCACAAGTTATCATCTGGAAACCAATTCGGGACACACGGACAAAGTATAAAAAGGGATGTAACTCTGGTAAGATTTGTCGAAAAATGATCGCCATCGCACTTGACCTAGATATTCATGAGATACACTTACATACCAAACATAATTTCAATCTGACTATTTGTTCCAAAGTTATCATCTGGAAACCAAATATTTAGCAATTTTGAGGTATAAAAAGGGGCACAACTCTGGTCGAAAAATTGTCATTATCGAACTTGACCTAGATATTCATAAGATACACTTACATACCAAACATAGCTTCAATCTGACATTTCATTCACAAGTTGTCATCTGGAAACCAAAAAGCACACGGACGGATGGACGACACCCATTTCTATAGTCCCCTTCGACGAAGCGTAGAGGGACAATGATAGAATTGATGTATGCCTGACTGCCTGTGTAGGCCTACCGGGTCTACCTCCTTCAGGGCTCAATTAAGGGGCCTCATAACTTAACTAGCACAGGGTCTCATTTGTCCTAAATCCGGCACTGGGTAAAATCCCCAGGTAGGTGTCTGGACACTCTAACACTTGAGGTGTATATCGTTATTTCAAGTGATAGTCAACAAACTGATCAATATCAACAAAACGAATAATAAACTCTCACATTTGAACATAAAAAATACATTTACATGTAATTGTCTTTATATTGTCCCATTTTCCGAAAAAAGAGAGAAATATTAAAAGGTTAAGCATAAGGGTGTTTAACGCTACCTTCAGCTATATCGTTCCCGTTACCGTTATTTTAATTATTAAGTGATTAACGATGTTTTTTTTTAAATGAGGACTTTGCCCTTCGATGAGAGATGAAGAGAAACGTCCTCGAGTTTAAAAAGACCATCTTTAAAAATTTTATCGCTATGATAGTAGGCTTTGGTAATGTGACGTCATATTAGAAAACAGCGATATTACTACGTGCATCCTTGACAACGCTTAGCGATTAGCGATAATTGGAATCATCTAATCGCTTACGTGATATGAAACATATTGGTTTTAAACATCAAAGGGAAAGTAAACAAAATAGCGATAATTATTTATATTATGAGGTATACAATATTACAACCAGACGCTACCAGTAACTCTCCTCAAAATACCCCCTTTATTGATGAAGGGACCGTGTAAAAATACCTCTTTATTGATGAAGGGATCGTGTAAAAAGTTCAGTCACACATATATCAATCAAACACAAATGTATTAAAATACAATGTAAAAAAAACAAAAACAAAAAAAAACCACTTTTTTCACTGAACAACACGGCTTATTCTCGACATAAATCTGATATTATTTTAAGATAAAGAGATTTTCGTCGTGAGAAAAAAAAATAGTGTTCAGGAACTGCCTATCCTTCCGGAGCACCTGAGTTCATCCTGTTTCTTAGTGGGGTTCATACTGCTCAATCCTTAGTTCCTTCTCTGTACTATTGAGTATTGTGTCAACCATTGATTGTCCTTTTGTCCTTTTTCTTTTGGTCACTGTATTGTTTGCCCTTTTGTCCTTTTTCTTTTGGTCACTGTATTGTTTGCCCTCTGAACTTTTTTCTTTTTGTCACTGTATTGTTTGTCCTAATTCAAATTACTACTTCTGTTTAATACCCCTATGGTATTTTCAACCTTTTTTCCTAACTCTGTATAAATGGTGATTTGATTTTTTGTGTTTAACGCCACTTTCAACAATGTTTCAGCTATATCATGGTGACCGGTTTTAGTGGTGGAAGAAGCCGAAGTACCCGGAGAGAATCACCGACCATGGGCAAGCAACAGGTAAATTTTGGTGATAGGCTTGTATGAGTTGTTATCTATTTCAACTACCTAACTCATTGAGCCACCCGGGTCCTCCTGTATGAAAGGGGCACTAATAATATAACAATTGTATCTGAATATATCAATGCAATACCTCATATTTACTCCTAGAGGTCCCTCCACAACACCAGTTAAGTTGTCATGTTTTATCAAAACACTGTTCCCTTCATTAATTAGGATTCTCTCTAATTCCGTTCCAGAGAACGTCACCATTGCCACCGAGCTCCATGTATATTTAGAACAGTTTGCTGTGTTTAGCAATGGTGGACCACAAGTTCCATTCGTTACCAGAAAAGTGCATACTGGTCTCTCAATGTTGATAACCTAAACAGTATATATAAAAAAAAATATTTCTTTAAACTTGTTTAGGGCTGTTCCATTTAAGTCTACCTGGGAGGGGGAATGCCATTTTTTTTATTTTTCTGTTGGTTGTGGGGATGAAACCATATTTTTTTTATTTTGGGTGGTTTTTTTGTTTATATTGGTGAGGGGGGGTCTGAAATAAGTGGTGTTCTCCCCTCCCAGGTATATTTAAATGGAACAGCCCTTACCGTTACATTAGGCTTACTTTGTGGGTAGTGTACGAAACTTTAAAAAAAAAAAGGATTTTGCTTGGGCCCGTTAACTAGCTTAACCCCGACACTTATAACACTGAAGTGCCTGAATCAAGCCTGGAAAGTGAGTGGTCATGTATGTCTGTGTTAGGGGTATATTTGTTGCCTTTTTCTATGATTTAATTATTTCGTTGAATTCTGGAACTGTGTTAACAATGTCGTATTTTTTTTTCCATTAATTCCACATTCAACATTATTTGAGTTATATCATGACGGTCAGTTTCATTGCTGGAGATAACAATAATACCAGAAGAAACCAATGACATCTACACGTCACTGACAAACCAATGACATCTACACGTCACTGACAAACCAATGGCATCTACACGTCACTGACAAACTTTATCTAATTAGATTGTGTCGTGTACAAATAGCCATAACAGCGTCCATGGATTAATGTTATTATTTTCTGCATGATAAATACAATTAAATGCAGTATCTTGAAATAAAACGTTTATGTGTATTCAGCACAAAACTGGTGAAAACGTGCCTTTGAATCTGTTTTTAAGCCTCATACACGTACATTTTCTATTTTAAGACACTACACTAATATTGTACATACAAGTATATACGGTAAGGGTATAAAGGTTGTCTCTGTCTACGACTTTCCATTAGTTTGTGGAACTGTTCCGTCAGGACCTTATTTTAGTTTTCTATTCTATGGCTGGCCACATCATCTTTAACCTACAGCTGATCACTCTTCGATTACACTCCAATCATCACCTGTCACCTGTGGATCAACTGGTAGATAAATCCTCGTCGTCATGTAAGCATCTTAAAACACTTTGGTATCCTCGTAGTCGTGTAAGCATCTTAAAACACTTTGTATCCTCGTAGTCATGTAAGCGTTTTAAAACACTTTGTATCCTCGTAGTCATGTAAGCATTTTAAAACACTTTGGTATCCTCGTAGGCATCTTAAAACACTTTGGTATCCTCGTAGTCATGTAATCATCTTAAAACACTTTGGTATCCTCTTAGTCATGTAAGCGTTTTAAAACACTCTGTATCCTCGTAGGCATTTTAAAACACTTTGGTATCCTTGTAGTCATGTAAGCGTTTTAAAACCCTTTGTATCCTTGTAGTCATGTAAGCGTTTTAAAACACTTTGGTATCCCTGTAGACATGTAAGTGTCTTAAAACATTTTGGTATCCGTGTAGTCATGTAAGCGTTTAAAAACACTTTGGTATCCTCGTAGTCATGTAAGCATTTAAAAACACTTTGATATCCTCGTAGTCATGCAAGCGTATAAAAACACTTGGTGTCCTTGTAGTCATGTAATCGTTTAAAACATGTTGTATCCTTGTAGTCATGTAAGCATTTAAAAACACTTTGTATCCTTGTAGTCATGTAAGCATTTTAAAACATTTTGATATCCTCGTAGTCATGTAAGCGTTTTAAAACCCTTTGTATCCTTGTAGTCATATAAGCGTTTAAAAACACTTTGGTATCCCTGTAATCATGTAAGTGTCTTAATGGTATCCCTGTAGACATGTAAGTTTCTTAAAACATTTTTGTATCCGTGTAGTCATGTAAGCGTTAAAAAACACTTTGGTTGGTCCCGATGACTGTCTTTATAAGTAAGCAAATCATATATCTTGAATTAATCTAATTTAAGAAAAATATTGCTTGCAGATTATGGGAGTCCCAATGTTTCTGCATAGCTTTTTCACCTCAAATCAGGAGAGTAACAATAGCAAAGATGATTTTAATTAGTAACTATTACAGTGGAACCTGCCTAATCCGACACACCAAGGGACCAGGGAAATATGTCGGATTGTACAGGATGTCGGAATACTCATGTTTTATTTTAGTTAACATAACTACTTTGGGACCATACATTTTCGTCGGATGTCACAGGATGTCGGAAACTCAGGTGTCGGATTGCACAGGTTCCACTGTAATAGCCTTTTTTTCAACGAAGAAAGGATTTCTATGTCAGTTGACTAGAGGGTGATGAATGGAAAATAATAGGAGAGTCATCAGCTGTGGGGTACCCACGATAGGATGGACACCAAAAATAAAATTCATTTGGTAGCAATAATTTACCGAAAGTGTTTTTGATATAATCTGTTTGATCTCTGCTGTTTCATTCAATTTTACAATAACTGTGTATGTGCTGTAAAATATATAACATCAGTTGACAGTAATGCTTATAATATCAGTAGACAGTAACGTATATAATATCAGTAGACAGTAATTCTTATAATATCAGTAGACAGTAACGTATATGGTATCAGTAGACAGTAACGTATATAGTATCAGTAGACAGTAACGAATATAGTATCAGTAGACATAGCACATATGGGCAGTTTAAAAAAATGGCTAATGTCATATTTACCAGCCTAAGTGGTTCCTATGATTATCAATGTTGTTTTTAATTACTTGAACATATGTGTCCCTGCATCAAGAATAATTCTACAAAAATGTTTTTTATTAATCTTTAATGACAAGAAAGTTATGACAGAAAAAGATGCCAAAAAAGTCAGGAGTACAACACTTTTTTGGGACACTTTTAAAAATAACACTTTTTCAAAAGAGTCACAAAAAAATAATATGCATACTGCATTATTAAAAGTTATAGAAAATAACTTTTCACTGTATAAGCTTTCTTTTAAGCATAAGATTAAGTGTTTTCCGATATGTTCATGTATTTAAATGTTCAATCAAATAAAGTACCTACTCTGTCAGGAGCGCAACAAAATATTTTGTGGTTTTGAATAAATCCTTATCTACAGCTTAAATATCTCTTTTCTAATGGACAATTGCTTCATCAGATATATTTATTGTATATTGTCTTTAAAATAAATAGCATATATTGCAACAAAAGTGTAAAATATTAATGAAATGAAAGATTTATTGAGGTAATATAAAATGTCAGGAGTGCAACATTTGATGTTTAAATATCACAGTTCTGTAGAAATGAATAAAATATCTTATTTTGTTTTATTTTTCAAGAAACCCCAGTCCAAAGAATAGTTGAAAGTCACTACTTTGTCCAATACTGTATTAATGTTTCCACTGGGAGCATTTAATTCATGTCAGGAGTGCAACTAATTTTGATACATTTCCACCATGTTCACTTTAAGACAGTTTTTTGGCCTCTGATTAAAGTAATCTTTACAAAAACAATATCAAATAAGCTATGACACATTAATAAAGAAACCCATAAGTGTTTCACTCATCATTCAGTGCTTGGGAAATGTTTAATGTTAAACTTTCAATCATTTCACCTTCATTTGAATCATTATTCTCATTTCAGATTAATAAAGATGCACTAAGTTTTTATAATTATATCACGATATGTTTTGCTTTTTACATTGAATGTGTAAAGTCAGGGTTTATTACATAATAAAACAACCATTTGTAATTTTTTTTCTACAGAATGTATTTCAAATGTTTTAAGATCAGGAGTGCAACAAATTTAATCTCAAAAGGTAGCCAATTGCAATATATTTGACCGCGTCTGACAAAAAGGGACCAGATGAGGTACTTTCGATTTTTCACTGTGACGTCGTAAAGTTTGCAACGTCACATAATATAAACGAGCACCTGCTGACAAAAACAAACAAACAAATGCTGTATTGTCAATCAAGACGCCCACATTGAGCAGAATAATCAATGAATATTAATGAACCAATAAAGTGACAGGAAACGGTATTAATGACATGCAAATGTCTAAAAATTATAAAATTGTAATTTTAAATCAATTTAATAAGTTTATTTTTTAACTTCCCGCAGTTTTTCGTCGTTTCGCAACCGGTTTCGAAATTATTCAACAGGAGTAATTTTACAGTTGTTCCCTTTTTATTAATTATATTGGATACATGGCGACAAATTTGAGTAAATGAGGTAGGAAAGCCAAAGAAGTATGTGTAGTGTTCCGCCTGAAATATTAGAATGTCATGACGATGGTTTTATAAATGAATTGAACGAGGTTAACGACTTGTACTTCGCTGATCGGCTTGAATTCAACCCATCTGAACATGAATCTGCTGTTACAATGTTGCATCCATTCCGATTTTATCGAGTCATCGGAAGAGGACACTCTGGAATATGTAAAGCAGCATCAGTTTAAATTAGATACTTGTAAAACAAATTATGGGGAGCCATGCAGTAAAATAATTATCATGGATTCACCTGTAGAGTTCCGTGAACACTGACACTGTGTGATTGGGAAAGCTGAACTATTTATAATTTACTCATAGTCATGCGTTCAGGCACAGGAATCTGAAATTTTATCAATATGATGAGAAATACGTCATATGGGTAGTGAAGTTTCACAAACGTAGCTAAGCCTTGTACTGATTTATGTCAACACTCAAGACTTTGCAGACAAAATATCAAAGAGTGGGAATCTTTAGAAACAGGACAAGGAACTTTTACTACCAGAGTACAACAAACCATGTACAACAAGCCGTGCAAGGAGCAAAGAGATTACTACAAAACTCATGTGAAAACTAGTAACCATAACTTAATGGGACTATCAGATGATCTAAACAAAATTCAGGTAATTTATTTTGTGGTGCAAATTTCCATGACACAAACTACATGTACATCAACATGTATGATGAAATGATTTTTAATATTAATGGACAACTACCATAAATAATAGCCATGCTCTGAAGATTATTGATCAAGACTAAATACTACACACATGAAATTTGATCAATTTAAGCTTGTCAATTTTTATGTGGTTTTGAAAATGAAATAATGGTAAAATATGGCCAAACAGAAATCATTTTGAAAATCAAATTCACAAGTAATTTTGTATTTTGATATGTAATTGAAATATATTGCATATACAGGTATACTATGGTTATATATTTGTTATAATTTATTTTAGGCAAAACTTGATAATTATATGAACTACATGTACACAAGTTATGAAAATATTTGATTTTCATACATTTTGAAAGGATATGAAAACATTTGAATTTTACTAAGTATTGTTTCACACCGGGTTAGGTACATGCCACAGACATACAGGTTAAAATGTATTCTTACCGCATTTGAAAAACCCAATTATTTTAGACATGGTTTTTATTTAATAGAATATAACATGTACAAAAATGATTTAATGTTATATTTATTTTAAATTGTAGACTTATAATTTATGTTTTTAAAGACAATCATTTGTAGTTATATTTATACTGCTTAATGTTTTCAGGTAATCCTACCATGTCAGTAGAAACAACTCTCTATTTTTCCTGGGATTATGCACAAGTTCATTTTCCACACCATGCACAGCAACTAGAATCAATCTACTCCAAAACAACAAGGAAATGTAATGTTTTTGGAGTTTGGTCTGAAGGATCTGGTAATTATTTTTTTTCTTTAACTTATGAAATATTGATTTTTCTGACTGTAAAATGTATTCACATGCATTCAAATTAATGTTCTAAATACATGTGTGTAATGGAAGAAAACAGCAAAATTCCTTACAACATGTACACACATATAAATGTACAACAGAGGATAACTATTTTTTAATATATGCAGAGACTACATGTATATCTGTAACATGCATTGGTGAAATTATAATGTAGAAACAATAACAGAGGGACAATTTTGCATCTGATTTAATTTGAGTAAAGGGGAAAAACCCTATATTAAAAGCAGTGTTACTAGTGGAGAGAAGATGAATGCTCTAGTTAGAGAGACAAAATCAACTCTACAATTCTTATGTACTGATATTTCCATGTAAGCGCAATTTACTGTACACTTAAATCAAATGTATTACCAGAAAATATAATAGGTAGATACTAATAATAATATGCCAGCTATTTCATGATTTTTTTTTATTATTAGAACATAATAACATGTCTTTGTATTGAAATAGATTCAATTTCTCATAAATACTTGAATGAACTTGGATAACTTCGCAATAAAGAACTAGTACACTTGTACATTTTGTACCTTCAGAAAATCAAATTGCTTTTTTGTTTTAAAGGAGAAACAATTCAATTAACCTACTAACAAAATACAACATTAGTGATCTGCATATGAATGCGATGTCTTCTATAACTTTGAATTGATCTTAATG
Organism: Gigantidas platifrons; assembly: GCA_002080005.1. Lineage (NCBI taxonomy): Eukaryota > Metazoa > Mollusca > Bivalvia > Mytilida > Modiolidae > Gigantidas > Gigantidas platifrons. The sequence goes on along the minus strand of MJUT01028674.1, from coordinate 72,213 downwards.
AAGCTTTAAATAATTCAAGTATACCACCTTGAAATGGCTATGGAGAAAAGGGATTTTTACATGCTTATGTTGAATGACAAATTTGAGATATTGAACAAATAATATGAATATTTTTTTTCAATTACAGGTAACTGAAACAGTGTGAAGGTCAAGTAGAAATGTTCGCTATGTTCCATATATTGTAAATGATGTGATTGACCCAGTAATATTATATGAGTGGAAGTCTCACTTGCAAGAATTATTTAAGCCATTGAAACATATTACTGACTACTATCGCTTTTTCGTTGATTCTAAGAATCCACTATTATCCAGGTGTAGTAAAGTGCAAAGAAAGGGTATCATATGAACAATTCACATTTAATTTGCTTTAATTCAAAACTATTCTTTAACAAACACAAACCCTTCCAAATGTTTCAATCATAAAGGTTTTGATACAGCAAGA
>MJUT01028658.1:799685-814804 GCA_002080005.1 Gigantidas platifrons | reverse complement strand
TCGTGCGCTCTTGGTGCAGCTTCTAAGTTTTTAAGTGATATACATGTAGTAGATATCCAACATTTTCTCCTTGCAATTTTTATGACAAAAACTCTACTGGAAAAAGATCTCGATAATGTTTTTTTTTCTCAAGATTTCGTGAATTTGGGATATCTCCATAAATGGCAATTAGTCGAAGGATTATGTGAGCTTATTCAATGCACTATTTTCATAATAATGTGGATCGGGTACCTTCGCTCTAATAACACATAATTAGGTTGAATGTTCCCGACACGATTCATGCCCCTGTTGGTCAAAATCGAACTTGAAAATTTATTCATTTTATCAGAACAGATATGTTGACCATGTTCCAAGCAAAACCGTTTAGTGGAACCTACATATCTATAAACTGGCGTCACCTAAAGTTGACAAGACAATGTCCACATTATCTATTTTACCCCACACCTCCTTTTGTTCTTATAAAATAAGTTCGACTATCTTTCCTTCCGCCATTTTGGAAATATAATTTTCCCGCGTTGGTAAAACTTACGGCACTGTGGTTTGCCTGCAAGAATGGCTACCATTGGATTCTACCAATGGTAAACACTGTTACCAATGTCATACCAATGGTAAATAAAATTACCATTGGGTAACAATGGAAGGACTGTGAACGCACCAACTATATAGAACAAAATTGCTATTTCTACCATAGTTGGGACTTCGTCCCATATTATCTCTTGAAGGTTATAAATCATGTTTAATATGCCTCTGATGTTTAAACGTACAATATGAATCGAGTTCTTAACTATTTTCACATTCTAAGTAATAAATGGCAATAATAAGACTTCTTTATACATAGCAGGGAATTATAAATTGCTCGCTGGACATTAAACACCAATCAATCATATAATTCCCTGTACATAGTTTACACTTTTAAAAGATAATCAACTAATGTAACCAATCATTTGGAACAGTGTATGTCTGTATGATCATTTATCGTCATTTCAAAAGAGCATAAATAACTTAAAAACTAGTAGTTTTAATTAAAAATGCTAAAGAACACGTCTAAGACAACTGATAATGTACTTTTTTCTTTTTGTTTGCATTCTGATCTTTGCGGCGATCATTCACTATTTTATTGTGCATTTCTTATGTTTTGGACCATGCAGTTTAACCCCGTCACTTTAATTCGGTTGTTTCGAATCATGTCAATTCCGATCACGTTCCGTCTTTTTCGTGTCTTGACGTCTGAACAAATAGGCAGGCGACTTCCGGTGTTTACGCTATTACTGTGACAACGTCAGCATATCATAGTCGTAGATGCGGTAGATTATAAGTAATTGTAATATGGAGACGCCAAGGAAACCGCTGAATAAATATCTGTCTTATATAAGAAATATATACATAAAGGCAGATCGTTTTCCTTTCATGATGGCGATGCTGACAGCCGCAAATAAAGAAAGAAAACAAATTTAATTTCAAAGAATTATTTGTCTCTGCTTTGAAGTCTTTGATACAAATAAAATAATTTAATTGATATCTGTCTTTTACAGAAAATGTTAAGATATTTTTAACTTGAGAATCGAACGTTAAAACGGCACATGATATCGATTGGAGTTTTTGTTGTGTACATTGACACCGGAAGCTCAGGACCAGCAGTTCCATCGAAATCACGTGATCTGGCAGACGAAAATAACAAAAATTTTACGGAATGGAAATGATTCGAAACAACCGAATTGGGGTGTCTTTACGAATACAGGAAAGTGAGCGGTCATATATTTATGTGTGAAGTGTATAAAATTTGCCTCTTTCTATGATTTTTCTATTTGATTTGGGAATTATTCCTAAAGTGTGGTATATTTTTCCGCATTTTTATTACAGTCAGTTGCCTTTAGATCAAACTCCATTCAATCAGCATGAGCACAAATAATTCTCTAGCTTATTGATTTTCCATTAACATTTTTTTCTTCATCCTCTAAAAACTGTAGAAAAAGTAACATTAGAATCATTTTCGTCTTAGAAGACCTTAGCAGTTTATTTGTAAAAAAAAACTACGGATATTGATGTAATATATCCATACTTGTTTTGTATATTAACCACGCCATAAATAATTCCGAATGGTCTTGACAATAGCCTTGACCTTCTAAATAAACGAGTACCGACTAGGTTCATTTGGATTTTTAGCTTGTTTTAGATAGTAGACTCTTTGAAGGGTGAAGATGTCGTGCAAAACGTTGCCTTTATTATTCATAAATCTGGGCGGTGAAATGATCTATATTTTAGATCAACGTCTCAGGGCGCAAAATATAGCAGACGAAAAGGCCAAGAAAGGTAAGAAAAAGCACACGTTATCGTAAATATTGACATACTGTAATATCGTCTTATCGATCAAGACAACTTACTTTACTAGACGGCCTCCACTGATTAGAGACAATAAAGAATTTTAACGACAAGAAACAAAATAAAATAATGTTTTATTACCATGATGGCCATTTTTAAGAAACTTTCCAATAAATGAATGAAAAACTAAAGTCATTAAAGAAAATTGTCTTGGTTGTGTTGTGGGACCGGAAGTGGCGAAGATATAAAGCCAGCCTTAATCGGCTGAGCCAGGGAAGTACTTCTTTGGCTCAGAAGGTTAGAGCGCTGGCTGGAGGTCAACCTATTTGTCAAGATATTCCCGGTCCCAGGTACATTGTAGCAGGGCTACTACAATGGTACTGCGGGTGACCGCTACAGGCAGGGGAAGAGTTTAGATGAGAATTCGATGAGATTTGACCTGTGGCGGACCCACGAGATGAAACACCCTCCTAAGAAGAAAAGGGGGGAGGGTGTTGTGGGACCGGAAGTGGCGAAGATATAAAGCCAGCCTTAATCGGCTGAGCCAGGGAAGTACTTCTTTGGATCAGAAGGTTAGAGCGCTGGCTGGAGGTCAACCTATTTGTCGAGATATTCCCGGTCCCAGGTAAAAATGTAGCAGGGCTACTACAGTTGGGATTGCTGAAATTAAGACTAAAACTGACATTTTCATGATCCAAAAATAACAAATACACATATTTATTGCATATCATTATATCACTGTCATCAAGCAACAAGAAGAATATACTAGTATGTAATTTATGTATTACCGGGGTAGTAAAAGGGAAAAACATGAAATGTTACTTACCATTCGAAGTCAACAGATCCAACCTTTTTCCTATGAATGCACTGTTATTAAGTGTTTTAACCACATAACATTTGCTTTTTATTAATTAAATGTTTAAAGTTCCAATTTGTTTATGTAAACATCTAGATACGATAACGTAACCCTCATTCCGCTTGTGCTCCATTTAGGGTTACGACTCGATCCCATTCAATGTATTTCGTTCCGTGAATATTTCAACTTTCTTTTTGCATATCTGGTCATAACTTATTATTCCCTACAATGTTTAAGTAATGGTGATACGAAATAAGTGTTACAATACCTGTTTCTACCTTCACGATCGATTTCGTATTCGAAAATTGTATCTTGTCTGCCATAACACCTTACGTAGACTCCTGCGTTACTTGTAGGGTACTACTAAACTGAGAAACGAAATGAAACGAAACGAAATACAACGAAACGAAACGAAACAGAATGAAGTATCACAAAACGATGCTTTTCTGTTACAAAATTCAAAAAGGTCAACAAAAGTCATGCATCAATACAGTAAATACAGTGAATATATATTAAATTCTTTAAAACACCGTGTCAGTTTCAGAAACCGACGCCGCTTTTCATTTTTGTTTTGTTTAAGAGTATAGTTTTTGGCTTCTGAACAGCAATGTTTGTATGGTATTACTTTGTTTTTGGTGTTTTCCAGTTTCACATTTATGATATTTGTGTTGAAGCGTCCCAACCGGACGACGGAAAAGCATATTAGTGTTTGTCTGGTTCGTTAAATGTAATTTCGACAGGTGTCACATGTAAATCAAAAGGACTGATTATACTTTCGGAACACTCGATTCTTTCTGATTGGAAGTTCGTGTTGTTCAAGTATGTTTTATGTATTTTAGCTCACCTGGCTCAAAAGGATAGGTGAGGTTATGTCAGCATATGTTGCATCAGTCGTCTGTCGTCCGTCATCTGTAAACTTTTCTTATCTCAAACTACTGGCCTATTGAACCCAAACTTTATAAACATGATCTAAAATTATCGACCAAGACGAATTGCAATATTGCAGGAATGATGAATGGAAAATATTTTACAAACTTTCCTAAATTCATGTTGATCAGACATTCAGCATTGCCACCAGAGGCAACAATAAGATGAGACAAACACCACAATATTAAGGGCATACAAAAAAACCCCCCAAAAAAATACAAAAACACTTAAAACTATAAAGCTTGAACAATATACGAACTCTCATAAAAACCGATAGTGACATCAGGTGCTCCGGAAAGGTATGCATGTTCCCTCTTCGTCAGCGACACCCGTCGTATTGCCGATTGGTCAAAGTTGGTGGAAATCAAAGTCAGTTGTAACGCCCGGAAAGAACGTCAAATGGTTACGAAATCATGGTCATTTGCGAAACCGATATCTCTTAATGGTCAACTAATTGACGATGGCGTACATAAAATTTACGGCGTGATGACTCTAACTTAGGTTTGACTTATCTCTGAGTAGATGTCCTCTCTCTAGGACGTCACTGTATTGGACACAAACTCTAGCGTAGTGGACCAACTTTGAATGTAGACACCATACGCCGATGACGCGGGTATATTACTACCAAGAAAGGGAAAATTCACTATTGGAAGGTCAAAACTGTATATTTTTGCCTCCCCTCAAGAATTGGAGAAAGTTATTGTCCCCTCTTGTCCTGGTCTTCCTGTCCCGCCACCTATGTTCCAATGTATTTTGGATGGTCATGTGAATTAGCCTGATTGAAAATCGGATGTGATATTGTTGAAAAGATACGCTCAGGTCAATCCTTAATAAGGTCAGAGACATGAAACCATGTATCTGATAAAGTCTAGGTCAAGCATTTTAACTTTTTTTTTTTTACAGCTACTGATCATGAAGCTACCTTTGCAATAACAAAGCAGACTGACATTTATAGTATAATAGATTGCTAAAAGACTATACGTTTCAACCAATCTACTCAAGTGCGGATATAGACAATTTTAAAAGGGAGGGAGGTTCCACTCAAACAGGAGGTCTAGAATAAAAAAAAAACGATTTCAGTCTAATTTTCGACACTGCTATACGTAATTTTTCAACCCCTGGACCCTCCTCCCCCTCCTCTGGATCCACCAACGCTAACATTTTAAAGAATTTAATATATATTTACTATATTTACTGTATTGATGCATGACTTTTGTTGACTTTTGTTGACCTTTTTGAATTTTGCAACAGAAAAGTATCCAAGCGTAGATCTATAAATAGCCACGAACTAACCACTCAATATTTCGTTGATTTTTTTTTTGGATCTTTTATGCTTTGTTTGATATATTTCGTTTCGTTTTGTGATATTTCGTTTCGTTGTATTTCATTTCGTTTCGTTTCATTTCGTTTCGTTTCGTTTTGTTTTCGTTTCTCAGTTTAGTAGTACCCTTACTTGTAATGGGTGGAGCCTATCCATATATGTGGATCTGAATGCCAAATATGGAAAACTTTTACTACGATGTTTACAACCGACATCTAAATAAGGATATCTCCAAAACGAGGCATGTGCACGTGAAATAGCAACTTGTAAGCAAAATGTCGGACAGAAAGAAGATTTCATGCATTCAAATTTTCAGATGGATATAAGTCTACCATGGGTTGATGCAGCGTTTACTTAACACCTCAAGGTTTACCTAAATATATTTATCTTTCACCCCCGTTAATTTTTCCAACCACTGACAACGGAATTAGGACAAAAAACCGCCCGGTGTGAATCACTTGGGGCGCTGCTCCCATACGTTGAATGGGATCGAATCGTAACCCTAAATGGAGCACAAGCGGAATGAGGGTTACGTTATCATATCTAGTAAACATCCTGCAAACTCCTCTGCCAGATGAACTGAATATATTACTGGTGCATCGGAATGAGTTACAGAAGACCCCATACGTTGAATATATATTTGTAAGTGTATTTATATTTAAGTTGCCTGAATGAATTTTATTTTATTTAGTCAGTGGCTCTCTCGAGGCATTCTTATTGTTAGTGGCTTACAGAAGGTCAGTGGCTCTCTCCAGGTATTCTTATTGTAAGTGGCTTACAGAAGGTCAGTGGCTCTTTCCAGGCATTCTTATTGTTAGTGGCTTACAGAAGGTCAGTGGCTCTTTCCAGGCATTCTTATTGTTAGTGGCTTACTGAAGATCAGTGGCTCTCTCCAGGCATTCTTATTGTAAGTGGCTTACAGAAGGTCAGTGGCTCTCTCCAGGCATTCTTATTGTAAGTGGCTTACAGAAGGTCAGTGGCTCTTTCCAGGCATTCTTATTGTTAGTGGCTTACAGAAGGTCAGTGGCTCTTTCCAAGCATTCTTATTGTTAGTGGCTTACAGAAGGTCATTGGCTCTCTCCAGGCATTCTTATTGTTAGTGGCTTACAGAAGGTCAGTGGCTCTCTCCAGGCATTCTTATTGTAAGTGGCTTACAGAAGGTCAGTAGCTCTTTCCAGGCATTCTTATTGTTAGTGGCTTATAGAAGGTCAGTGGCTCTTTCCAGGCATTCTTATTGTTAGTGGCTTACAGAAGGTCAGTGGGTCTCTCCAGGCATTCTTATTGTAATTGGTTAACAGAAGGTCAGTGGCGCTCTCCAGGCATTCTTATTGTTAGTGGCTTACAGAAGGTCAGTGACTCTCTCCAGGCGTTCTTATTGCTAATGGCTTACAGAAGATCATTGGCTCTCTCCAGGCATTCTTATTGTAAGTGGCTTAAAGAAGGCCAGTGGCTCTCTCCAGGCATTCTTAGTGTAAGTGGCTTACAGAAGGTCAGTGACTCTCTCCAGGCGTTCTTATTGCTAATGGCTTACAGAAGGTCAGTGGCTCTTTCTAGGCATTCTTATTGTAAGTGGTTAACAGAAGGTCAGTGGCTCTCTCCAGGCATTCTTATTATCTTATTGTTAGTGACTTACAGAAGGTCAGTGGCTCTTTCCAGGCATTCTTATTGTTAGTGGGTTACAGAAGGTCAGTGGCTCTTTCCAGGCATTCTTATTGTTAGTGGCTTACAGAAGGTCAGTGGCTCTTTCCAGGCATTCTTATTGTTAGTGGCTTACAGGTCAGTGGCTCTTTCCAGGCATTCTTATTGTTAGTGGCTTACAGAAGGTCAGTGGCTCTTTCCAGGCATTCTTATTGTTAGTGGCTTACAGAAGGTCAGTGGTTCTCTCCAGGCATTCTTATTGTAAGTGGTTAACAGAAGGTCAGTGGCTCTCTCCAGGCATTCTTATTATCTTATTGTTAGTGGCTTACAGAAGGTCAGTGGCTCTTTCCAGGCATTCTTATTGTAAGTGGTTAACAGAAGGTCAGTGGCGCTCTCCATGCATTCTTATTGTTAGTGACTTACAGAAGGTCAGTGGCTCTTTCCAGGCATTCTTATTGTTAGTGAGTTACAGAAGGTCAGTGGCTCTTTCCAGGCATTCTTATTGTTAGTGGCTTACAGAAGGTCAGTGGTTCTCTCCAGGCATTCTTATTGTAAGTGGTTAACAGAAGGTCAGTGGCTCTCTCCAGGCATTCTTATTTTCTTATTGTTAGTGGCTTACAGAAGGTCAGAGGCTCTTTCCAGGCATTCTTATTGTAAGTGGTTAACAGAAGGTCAGTGGCACTCTCCAGGCATTCTTATTGTTAGTGGCTTACAGAAGGTTAGTGACTCTCTCCAGTCGTTCTTATTTCTAATGGCTTACAGAAGGTCAGTGGCTCTCTCCAGGCATTCTAATTGTAAGTGGTTAACAGAAGGTCAGTGGCTCTCCCCAGGCATTCTTATTATCTTATTGTTAGTGGCTTACAGAAGGTCAGTGGCTCTTTCCAGGCATTCTTATTGTTAGTGGCTTACAGAAGGTGAGTGGCTCTTTCCAGGCATTCTTATTGTTAGTGGGTTACAGAAGGTCAGTGGCTCTCTCCAGGTGTTCTTATTGCTAATGGCTTACAGAAGGTCAGTGGCTCTCTCCAGGCATTCTTATTGTAAGTGGTTAACAAGGTCAGTGGTTCTCTCCAGGCATTCTTATTATCTTATTGTTAGTGGCTTACAGAAGGTCAGTGGCTCTTTCCAGGCATTCTTATTGTTAGTGGGTTACAGAAGGTCAGTGACTTTCCAGGCATTCTTATTGTTAGTGGCTTACAGAAGGTCAGTGGCTCTTTCCAGGCACTCTTATTGTTAGTGGCTTACAGAAGGTCAGTGGTTCTCTCCAGGTATTCTTATTGTTAGTGGTTTACAGAAGGTCAGAGGCTTTCTCCAGGCATTCTAATTGTTAGTGTGTTACAGAAGGTCAGTAGCTCTCTCCAGGCATTCTTATTGTTAGTGGGTTACAGAAGGTCAAAGGCTTTCTCCAGGCATTCTAATTGTTAGTGGGTTATAGAAGGTCAGTGGCTCTTTCCAGGCATTCTAATACCGGTAGTTAGTGAGTTACAGAAGGGCAGTGGCTCTCTCCAGGCATTCTTATTGTTAGTGAGTTACAGGAGGTCAGTGGCTCTCTCTAGGCATTCTAATTGTTATTGAGTTACAGAAGGTCAGTGGCTCTATCCAGGCATTATTATTGTAAAGTGAGTTACAGAAGGTCAGTGGCTTTCCAGGCATTCTAATTGTTAGTGAGTTACAGAAGGTCAGTGGCTCTCTCCATGCATTCTTATTGTTAGTGTGTTACAGAAGGTTAGTGGCTCTATCCAGGCATTCTTATTGTTAGTGAGTTACAGAAGGTCAGTGGCTCTATCCAGGCATTTTAATCGTTACTGAGTTACAGAGTTACAGAAGGTCATTATTGGCTCTATCCAGGCATTCTTATTGTAAGTGGTTAACAGAAGGTCATTGGCTCTGTCCAGGCATTCTAATTGTTAGTGGCTTACAGGTCTGTGGCTCTCTCCAGGCATTCTTATTGTTAGTGGCTTACAGAAGGTCAGTGGCTCTCTCCAGGCATTCTTATTGTTAGTGGGTTATAGAAGGTCAGTGGCTCTCTCCAGGCATTCTTATTGTTAGTGAGTTACAGAAGGTCAGTAGTTCTCTCTATGCATGCTTATTGTTAGTGTGTTACAGAAGGACAGTGGCTCTCTCCAGGCATTCTTATTGTTAGTGGGTTATAGAAGGTCAGTGGCTCTCTCCAGGCATTCTAATTGTTAGTGGGTTACAGAAGGTCAGTGGCTCTCTCTGGATATTCCAATTGATAGTGGCTAAAAGAAGGTCAGTGGCTCTCTAAGCATTCTAATTGTTAGAGGCTTACAAAAGTTCAGTGGCTCTCTAGGCATTCTAATTGTTAGAGACTTACAGAAGGTCAGTGGCTCTATCCAGGTATTCTAATTGTTAGAGGCTTACAGAAGGTCAGTGGCTCTCTAGGCATTCTAATTGTTAGAGGCCTACAGAATTGAAGGTCACTAGACATTCCCATTGTTAATAAGTTACAAACCTGTGAAATATCATTGTGATATGGTGACTGATCTATATGCAAATGAAGATGAGTCTTTGGCTATTAAGAACCAATGTCCTGTGATTCTGAAATTTACCATTTTAAATGAGCTCTTTTCAAAGCTTTTCATTATTGTTTGATTAAATTAATGCAAAGGTAATTACATATGGATATATATGCATATTCAGGAGGCATTTTGAATGGATATATATTACTTTGCCTTTTATTTAAATGTCTTAGGCAAATTTTCATGAACTGTCCCTGAGTGTCCTATTCTTTTTCAACATGTTCAACATCGAATTAAACATTTACAGACAATACCAACAATATTAACCAGATATTATCAGTACTTGTCCTCTTATGGTGGTTGGTTGGTTTATGGTGTTTAACATCACTTTCAACAATAATTCTGCTTAGACAGGGGTAAATTGTAATACATTTTTAGCAGTTAAGATATTTGGATCTTTGCCAACATTGTCTGTTATCCAGTTACAATTTACCAGTGAATCCAAAACAAAATATGGATACATATATGGTACATGTAGTACACTTTCTTCTTGAAATCTTCTCTCCAAAATGTTTTTTTTGTATATAAGTTAAGAATATATTTTTGTAGTATTTATTAGTATTAATATCAAGATGTTTCTTTACAATATGTCAAAGATTTTACACCAATTAATCATTAATACATTATATAAACACTGTACATAAGATAAGATAAGATTTTATTGTCCAATCAAGGTCCCAGCAAGGGGCAGAGTCATTACAGTGATTTATATTACAAAAAAAACATTCTAATACATAAAGTAATAAATAGTATACAAACAAGCAATTTGCAGAATTTAAATTCAATTGGTACATAAGTACTAAACATATATATGTCTTTGATGAGTATAATATTTGGAAGAGTCCACTGGACATTTACAAAAACAAAAAATATATATATATCCTTTGTAGATATTTAATAGGTTATTCACTTCTTCTGAACACCGAAATAGAAATAAACTCTTTACATGTACATGGTATACATGAAATAAGATACAAGAATTTCCCATATTCATTAACAATAGATCTTTTACAGACACATACAAAAATGTATAAATCAGCCATGCACTTTATACATAAAACTCTCATTAACTTTCAAGTTTAAGAGTCCAGCATTTTCAGGAGCTCCAACATTTCATGCTTGTGTATCTCCAATTCAAAGGCTTTGAAATATGATTCTCAAAATCTTTGATTTTCATAGAACGTTAAGACATGAAATGCATGATCATCAAAGTACAATTCATCTTAGTTATTTTAAAGAAATTCCAGAGTTTATAAATAGAACCTAGTTCTCTGCTGCTGGGTACAGCCCTCTGCAGGAAGATTGAATATCATTTATAATATACTGCCATGTTGGAAGGTGTACAGTATTTTTTTTTTTTTTTTTATGAATTTATTGTTTGTTTTAGAAGTCTTGTCATGTTTTATGCTTAAGAGACCTCTGTGATATGATTATTTGGTACAGGTAGTTGTATTCTACATCTTCATGTAACAATGTAATCAGTGCCTATTACAGGTGAAGAACGTAGTCTCCCTCTTTTCAGGAAATCCCTTTTAAAATGAAAACGTGGCCTTAAGTTATACGAGGGGTGGCCTCTCTTGAGGGGAATAATTTAGCAGTATTTTAATATTGCAGTGCATTTGAAATCTAGTCTGATAAGAGTGATGGCCTCTAGTAGGAGGGACATTATATAAGACTAAGAGGGGGATACTGTACACTTACTACTATTGACTGAGTTTAACTATTGTCTTTTGTGAGGTGTGTTCAATAGAGGTGTACTCAGTACAGTATATGTTATCAAGATTGTTTGTGGCTAACAGAAGATCAATAGTTTGCTACAGAAACTTCCGTTTCCTCCACGATATAGCAAAATATGATAGATGCATTTATATAAATACAGTAATCCTCCCTCTTATAGGACCACTCCTACTGAAGTGGCCTCTCTTGAGGGGGAACATTTATTAGTATTTGATTTTCTCAACGTATCTGAAATCTGACCTGATAAGAGAGGTGGTCTATGGTGAGAGGGCCTAAGAGGGGGACTACTACTCAGTACTGTGACAGTACCAGTACGGTATATTGTTAAAAATGGCATAATGGTAAAACATCCATAATCATATACTTGTACTGCAAACAATAATGGGTAACTGGGTCTAATATACAATACAAAATACAGTAATTTAATCTTTATTTGTTTGTAGTTCTACATGACATCATAGCCACAATGTTTCATAAAAGATTCATGGATGAGCTATTTAAGCCACAACCTTTATATTCTAAGAAAGCAATGAGGACAGTTTTTGACAGATTGGCCCATGCTTCTATTATGAGACTTAATGCTGCTAGTATGGATAAGGTAGGCTCATTTCTTTATCTTTGTTCTTATTTTGTCTATACTGAATTAACTACATAACAGGAATGATATCACATGTACCTACTGTAGATATGGCGAAGCGTTTCACAGATTCTTAATCAGTGTCTATCACCAGTAAAGTTGTAACATCGAATCCCGCTCATGACCAGGTGTAATCCATACAACATTATGTAATAAAGTTTGTCAGTTGTTTTCTCCGGATATTCCATTTCCTCCACCAGTAAAACTGACTGCCACAATATGACTGAAATATTGTTGAAAGTGCCTTTGAACACCATAAACCATAACCCATTTTGCATATAAATAATGTTCATTTAAATTTTCAAAAAGTCAATGGATTTGATCTGAAAAGTTAAAGGAAATGTTTTAGACCAGGGTGTAAGGCACTCTTTTTGTTGATGACATGCCACAGTCTTTCAGTTAAATGTACCAGATATTTAATAACAATTTTAAAATCATCCCTCCATTTCAAGATATAGTAAGTTGAATTTCATTGTGTTGAAGTCCAAGGGACCTACTGTTTTAGTTCATATTAGACATGTATACATGCTATCAGGGTAAATTTATCTAACAACATTGGATAACAGTAACATGAACTAAAAACAAGGTCCATTCATAGTATCTGAAAACCTTTGAGATTATTTTTTAAATGATTTTCTCACAGATAATATTTTATTGATAAATTATTATATTTCAAAATATATTAATTTTTAGCTCACCTGGCAGCGTCGGCGTCCAATGTTAAGGTTTGCATTTAGGTCCAATGTAGACAAACTATTTGGCCCAGGTTGATGAAACTTCACATGTGAGTTTGTCGTGGACAGTTAAAAACACTGCATACAAATATAGTTCACCGTGACCTACTATTTCTGGCTGAATGACTTTGACATTTTTGCATTAACGTTTGCGTTTAGGTCCAGTGTAGACAAACTACTTGGTCCAGGTTGATGAAACTTCACATGTGAGTTTGTCATGGACAGTTAAAAACATCGCACACAAATATAGGTCACCGTGACCTACTATTTCTGCCTGAATGACTTCGACATTATTGCATTAACATTTGCATTTAGCTCCAATGTAGACAAACTACTTGGTCCAGGTTGATGAAACTTCACATGTGAGTGTGTCGTGGACAGTTAAAAACACAGCACACAAATATAGGTCACCGTGACCTACTATTTCTGCCTGAATGACTTCGACATTATTGCGTTAACATTTGCGTTTAGGTCCAATGTAGACAAACTACTTGGTCCAGGTTGATGAAACTTCACATGTGAGTTTGTCGTGGACAGTTAAAAACACCGCACACAAATATAGGTCACTGTGACCTACTATTTCTGCCTGAACGACTTCGACATTTTTGCTAAGACCTGTTTTACTATTACATTTATATGTCCAAGTATTGTTCTTAACCAAATTAAACACTAATCACATGGTTATGACATTCACATGTAACTATAGATTGCACAGGCAAGCTGGATGGTCTGCCTTGCGACCAGCTATTTTTAATAATTCTGAATACAATATTATACTTTTGTTTTTCAGTTATATGATTTAATGACAATGGCATTTAAGTATCAAGTTTCAATGTGCCTTAAACCAAGAGACATTATATTAGTAACATTAAACCATCTAGACGCCATGAGAGTGTTTGTTGGAGAAGCCACAGAAATTAGACAACAGTTAGACCATGTATATAGATTATTAATGGAAGTAAGTTTATACATGTAAAATGACGCAATCACATCGTTGATGTAATGGTTAGCGTGCTTGCATCGAGTGCGGTAGATCGTGGGTTCAAGCCCAGATCGGGTCAAAGCAAAGATTATGCAATTGGTATTTGTTGCTCCTCCGCTAAACACGCAGCATTAAGGAGGCTTGAATCATGATAATGTGTCCGAGTGGGCCAACATGTCTATCCAGGGACTGTTGTTTCAGTTAGCTAGAAAGTCTATAAAAATCCAACCAAGCATTTTGGTCTAGTACGAAACGAGCCTCATCATCATCATCTCATTGAAAATTAACTTTTTCTCGCCATGATATAGCTAAAAATTGCTGAGTTGGCGCTAAGCAACAATCATTCACTCACACACTGTAAAAATGATACCTGTCTAGTCTAGAGGGTTTGGATCCCATTAACCGGTTTAACCCTGTCAAATTTGTGTACCTGGCCCAAGCCATGACCTAGATTTTAAATGCCATATGTTGTGGTCCATTTATTATACTCAATGACATAATTTAAGGTGAGAGGTGGTTGTTTGTTTTGTTTATATTGTTCACCATCACTGTTTAGAATGTCTTTTCATAATGAATTTTTTTTTTCCAGAGTTTTGCATCATTAACAATGGGAGAATATCAACTTATTAGACAAACTTTATTAAATTTTTTTCAAGATATGCACATACGTGTAAGTATATAAATTTGTAGCAATTTATCTATAGTAGTTAGTTAGTTTTGTTTTTTTACTTTTATTGTTTAATATGTATTTTATATTCAGTTATTAATTTTGGATAAATAAACACAAAATTTATTAAGTGATATTATTGATTTATTTTCAGTGGTGATGGAGAAACACTCTTTGACATAAACTAACTTTGAACTTTTCAAATTATTTGGCTCTCCAATCTTTTTGCTTTGATCATAACTGATGAAGGTTATTCCAGAAACACATCATGCACACTAAATGTGAAATCTGTGATTTTATAAGAAGGTTTTTGACACAATTACATCATGCCAAGAGTGTGATTATATAAGAAAATAATATATGATTGTGCCTGTTTATGTTTCAATGCATCATCCATAAATTAGACATCGATAGAGCAAAATATATGAAGGCTATTTGAATGACAAGTTTAATTTTCGGGCAAGTTTGTAACGGAATATGTAGTTTTATGTTGGAGGTCTGTAATGCTCATCATTTTACTTTTCTGTAGTGTTTTTTGTTTTGTTTGTCTTCGTCTAATGTGTTGTTTGTGTCCAATGTTTCTTGTGTCTCTGGATTGACCATTAGTGACTGACACTTCTAATGTGTTGTTTGTACCCAATGTTTCCTGTGTCTCTGGATTGTCCAATAGTGACTGACACTTCTAATGTGTTGTTTGTACCCAATATTTCCGGTGTCTCTGGATTGTTCATTAGTGACTGACACTTCTAATGTGTTGTTTGTAC
>MJUT01028658.1:786871-798802 GCA_002080005.1 Gigantidas platifrons | reverse complement strand
TCTAATGTGTTGTTTGTACCCAATGTTTCCTGTGTCTCTGGATTGTTCATTAGTGACTGACACTTCTAATGTGTTGTTTGTACCCAATGTTTCCTGTGTCTCTGGATTGTCCATTAGTGACTGACACTTCTAATGTGTTGTTTGTAGCCAATGTTTCCGGTGTCTCTGGATTGTCCATTAGTGACTGACACTTCGGTTTTTATTTAACATTTACTTGTTTCAGCAAAGCAAAAACAGTCTTATGCCTGTCAAACATTTATCTGTTTTACACATGTATGTAGCAATATCTATGGCAGAAAGTCAAGATATCATTTTCAGTTACCCCCCCCCCCCCAAAAGAAAAATCCCTCATGCCACCCTTACCCATCCTTTAAAAATTGATATCCTGTTCAACAAAGACATACTACATATATATACCATATATAAATAGCAGTTTTTTTTAACATTAAAATATCATTTACTTTTAATAGTTGCCGATCTTGTAAAATATTTTCTCTGTTAATTACATCCCATTAAGATTCAACATCATCATTTGTATAATTGAGCTACCATTATATTATAACACTGAGATAATTTGATAACACAATCAAATCAATGAAGTAACAGATAATTCACCATTCACACTACCTGATCGATTGATTACTGGTAACTAGCAATCAATTACATTTTTGAGAAACGTTTTTATCCTCATAGAAAAACTGCTACCCACTCAAATTTACGTTAATTCAAAATAAAGAACCATTATCAGGAACACCTAATTTTTTACGAAAACTGGAAGCAAACCCATTTAAATACATGTAGAATTCAAACAAAAAAGAAGGGTTATGAATGCTTAATTTTGTACTATAAGTTGCAGATCAATTTTTTTTTTCACAATGTGATTTACATTTCAGCTAAATATGAGTTTATTTCTATTTTATCTCTATACATTAAATCAATCTATTGATAAATGATTTGTATGAATTTGTAAAAGCTCTTAACATGAAACATGAAACTCAGCATTTTACTGTGATTTCAATAATTGTATTTTATTTTGCTTTTTGTAGAATGTTGTAAATTGTTAATTCATTGTTGATTTTGTATCTAATTGCTATACATTGTACCACAGGAAACTTTTTAGCTTTTATATTGCTCTAAACTGCAAGGAATTTATTGTTGTTTTTAGCTGTATTATATCAGACAGGGAGACTTTGTTTTGTTATTCTTAGTTCTGATTGCAGCAGAATGGATCAGAGGAAATCTATTGTTGTTTTTCATTTGCTTTTGCACCAAACTGGAGGATATTTATTTTTCTTAGTTCTTATTGCACAAGACTGAAAAGAAGTGGTTCTTATTGCACCGGGAAGGAGAACATACTTGCTAATTGCAGGATGATACATGTATATTGTATGGCGCTTTATATCTGCAGTGTCAAAATTTGGCGGTTTTATAAATCTGATTTATTAGTGGCGGATATTTATTTTTGTGATTAACCGTTTTATGAAAAGAAAAATATTAATTTACTGTTTTAACCATTATCATCTATACCAGTAATCAATTTCATAGTACTGTAGATAATTTTTTGGTTCATGCATGTCGTTTACTTTCCAAACATAATGAATTTTACTCACTTTCACATAAAGTATTATTCACCTATCATTTTGTCATCATTTGAGTTTTAAACTGAACATGTCCAACATGTTTTATTTTTTTAAATTAATTGTGAACAGACTGTGTAGTAAGTTAATTATTTTATAATGAGATAATTATTCCTTTTATTAATATTTAATTATGATTTGATTATCTGGTATGCCTTATTAATCTGCCTTTGTTCAGTTTATAATGTTATTTTAAACAATAAAACATGATTGTTGAATGTCAATTTGAATACTGATATATGTCCTTTTTTAATCAATGAAACAAATAACTGTTTACTGCCGATTTGAATACCTTTTTTTTTTTATTATCAATTATAATGATTTTCTTTTGTAAATGTGCTGATTGGTTTGTAATAAAACCTTCTAGTTAAGTGACTTCATGTATAAATAAATACTAGTACATATTAGATTCTGATATCTCGTAACTTAAGAAATATTGATGGTGTTTATACTTGGCGCTTTTGGTCAAATCCGCAAATAGCGCCAAGATAAATCACATTCAAAATATAGTCATTATACAGTAGTAGATATTAGGTTATGGTATCTCTTAACTTATGGAATATTGGCAGTGTTTATATTTGGTGCTTTTGGTCAAATAGCGCCAAAATAAAACTACCGCACAATCTAGACGTTATACTGTACTTTATTGACACTTTTCCTCGTACAACGAGATGTAATTAGATGTTGTATTAACATTGAATTGATATAAAGGATTTTCCTTCTTCATAGTTAAATACTGATGGAATAGTAAAGGTAGTGTCTTGATGTGTCATATTCGTTTTGAATAAATCTATATATCTCATGTAATAATAATAATCTATGTAATGAAGCTCCAATATTGAACAAAATGACAATGTCAAAGTTGCTTGTTCAAAATTTGGTGATACATATCATTGACCTTTAGAAAGAAAAATACTGACAGTGTTCATCAAATGTAGTGTTAGGGTTATGGTGTTTAATGCCACTTACAATAATATTTCAGTTATGTCGTGGCGGTCAGTTTTATTAGTGGAGGAAGCTGAAGAAAACCATTGACCTGCCACAAGTCACTGACAAACTTTATCACATAATGTTGTATCAAGCACACCTCACCATGAGCGGGATTCAAAATGACAACGGTAGTGGTGATAAGCACTGATTGTATAGGTAGTTGCAAATCCAACTACCATACGACCACGACAGCACCTTCGGTAGGTTCTTCGTTAGAGCATATAAAAGATTCACAAGACAATCAACACACAAATACACAGACAACACAAAACTTCACAAAGCTTTGAAATAAGTAAGACCAGGTGCTTTCAGGGTTAATCCTGCTCCATTAATGGCACCTGTTGTGTAGTCTTAATTCTCAAAGCCAGTTAAGGGAAATTAGAATCTCAAAATCATATTGGGAACATGTCTGCCACCAGATGAGGCACTTGAAGTCAGACAGTAACAAGAGAACCTTCTTTAAATATCTAGACAGGAAATTAACTAGCTGCGGATCGTAGAACTTTTTTGGGTTTTTTTTTTTTTTGGTGACCTATAGGCTATGATTACACAAAAAGAAATAGAAATAAGACCTATGGTTCTGTAGCTAGAAATTAAGCAGAAGAATCTCCCAAACAAAGAAAATAAAATAGCTGAACATTATATGAACATGTATATATATGTACAAACTATATATTTAACTTGTGTTCAGACAGCTGCCATTTTGATTTTGATTTGATATACAGTAAAATCTGTCTAAATAGATAGGTACAATTAAAAAAATTATTAACCAGTGGGACCATTTAATTAGTCTTGAGTTCATTGGTTTAAATATTCTGGATTCTTTGGTTTACTGATAAAGGTTCAGTTTTGATCAGTTTCACTGTGTATTGAACAAGCAACTCTGTCTTCTTATCATCATAAGTCTTTGATGTTAGCATGAAGGAAATTTATTAATTAAGTTGATTTCAAATATTGATTGTGTACAGGAATATTCCATGATAAATGATATTTTCAGCAAGATACCTTACTTGTTATTTTTATTTTGTGATATGTGCAATATATGTACAACATTGATTATTTCAAAGCTTTATACACATGTACATGTATCGATTGCACAAAGATATTTCCAATATGTAAATTGAGAATAAATGTTATCTATCATATTGCATATTGCCATACTATTTTTAATTTCCTTTTTTGCATTTTATTTTTCATGAAAATATTTGTTTTGCTGAGGGATACCTGGGGCTAAAGAAATAGGACCATGATAAAAAAAAAATACCAAGCTTTGACAGTATGAACATTCCAATCTAATTGAAATTAGATGCTTGTTGGATTTTTTCCCCAACAAACATCTAATTTTAGTTATATTGTGACCACTTCTACTTTGGAATCTACTGTTGTACAGGATGTAGAATTACACAGCCAAATGTTCATATTTCAGGATCTAAATGGCGTTCATGTGTGACCTATCCAAGCCCCATTAGTTGACAATATAAACAACCACAATAATATGAACCAAGCCCCTGAAATAATGAGGATTGTGGCAGTAAATGTTCAAAATCCTTATCCTTTAAGAATTATAAAATTAAAACGAAATCCGTACCAGTAGCATGAATTGTTTAATAAATATAGTCAAAATTTGTGAAAATTACTGTATTATTTACAATTCTCATGTACTGGTACCTTTAAAAATAATTTCAAATATTATCACTTTATAATGAAAATTGTCAGATTTAAAGAATTATGAAATATCTTAGAGTAAGTAGTTTCAAATACTTATACATTGTATCATTAAAACAACACATATTTCTCTTGAATATTATTTTATTAAGTGATGGCTGACACATTGAGGATTGAGGACACATGATCTGTTAATATCAACGATGGAAATCGATTCTATTGAAATTCACATGTCACACCAGATAAATCATTTACATGTACATGTATCAGTTTTACTTAATACAGGTACATGTATCAGTTTTACTTAATACAGGTACGTGTATCAGTTTTACTTAATACAGGTACATGTATCAGTTTTACTTAATACAGGTACATGTATCAGTTTTACTTAATACAGGTGCATGTATCAGTTTTACTTAATACAGGTACATGTATCAGTTTTACTTAATACAGGTGCATGTATCAGTTTTACTTAATACAGGTACATGTATCAGTTTTACTTATTACAGGTACATGTATCAATTTTACTTAATACAGGTACATGTATCAGTTTTACTTATTACAGGTACATGTATCAGTTTTACTTAATACAGGTACATGTATGTGTATCCTCCCTAATCAACCAGGGGATGTCGTGGCAGTGATCGTATGGTAGTTGGATTTACAACTACATATGCAATCGGTACTTATCACCACTAATGTTGTAAGTTCGAACCTTGCTCAGGCAAGGTGTACTCAATATAACATTATGTGATAAAGGTTGTCAGTGACTTGCGACAGGTCTGTTGTTTTCACTGGGTATTCCAGTTTCCTCCACCAATAAAACCTACCACCACGATATAACTGAAATATTGTTGAAAGTGGCATTAAACACCATAAACCTAAACCTAAGCCTTAATACAGGTATATGTATGTATCCTCACTAATCAGCTACTACTGAACTACCTTATATACCCAGATCATATCAAATTAGTACAGCTTTACCTCATTATAAGTCTAGTAACAGTCTTATATAAAGAGGATTAACACGATATTTGATATGTTATTTAAGAAGTATAATTTTTTTACCTGTTCCTTTTAATTGCCTTACTTCTAATGTTACATATTTATACTGTATACAGTCAAACCTTAATTTGGTGAAAGTCGACAGAACAGATGCTCTTCCTCCGAAAATTCCAATTATTCATGTTGTCCAGGATAAATTAATCATGAGTGGACTCAATTTGTACTCGGAGCTATCCATAGAAATGACTTATCCGAGTTTGAGTTTGAGTTTACCTGTATATACCATAAGATCTTTTTTTACTATTTTGAACAAAAACATTATAATATATCAAGTGGTGAAATATTTCATAATTTAACTCTTTTGTAAAACAAAATATCAAATACAGTACTGGTATGCCCCCCTCTTATAAGGCCACTCCCACCAAAAGCCACCCCTCTTATCAGCTCGTTTGTCAGATGCACTAAAATGTTACTAAATTGTCCACCACCAGAGAGGCCATCTGTCTTATTAGGCCACTAAATTGTCTATCTCAAGAGAGGCCATCTGTCTTATTAGGCCACTAAATTGTCTATCACAAGATAGGCCACTAAATTGTCTACCTCAAGATAGGCCATCTGTCTTATTAGGCCACTAAATTGTCTACTTCAAGAGAGGCCATCTGTCTTATTAGGCCACTAAATTGTCTACCTCAAGAGATGCCATCAGTCTTATTAGGCCACTAAATTGTCTATCTCAAGAGAGGCCATCAGTCTTATTAGGCCACTAAATTGTCTATCTCAAGAGAGGCCATCTGTCTTATAAGGCCACTAAATTGTCTACTTCAAGAGAGACCATCTGTCTTATTAGGCCACTAAATTGTCTACCTCAAGAGAGACCATCAGTCCTATTAGTCCACTAAGTTGTCTACCTCAAGAGAGGCCATCTGTCTTATTAGGCCACTAAATTGTCCATCTCAAGAGAGGCCATCAGTCTTATTAGGCCACTAAATTGTCTACCTCAAGAGAGGTCATCTGTCTTATTAGGCCACTAAATTGTCTACCTCAAGAGACCATCTGTCTTATTAGGCCACTAAATTGTCCACCTCAAGAGAGGCAATCTGTCTTATTAGGCCACTATATTGTCCACCTCAAGAGAGGCCATCAGTCTTATTAGGCCACTAAATTGTCTATCTCAAGAGAGGCCATCAGTCTTATTAGGCCACTAAATTGTCTATCTCAAGAGAGGCCATCTGTCTTATTAGGCCACTAAATTGTCTACCTCAAGAGAGACCATCAGTCTTATTAGGCCACTAAATTGTCTATCTCAAGAGAGGCCATCTGTCTTATTAGGCCACTAAATTGTCTATCACAAGATAGGCCACTAAATTGTCTACCTCAGGAGAGGCCATCTGTCTTATTAGGCCACTAAATTGTCTACCTCAAGAGAGGCCATCTGTCTTATTAGGCCACTAACTTGTCTACCTCAAGAGAGACCATCAGTCTTATTAGGCCACTAAATTGTCTACCTCAAGAGAGACCATCAGTCCTATTAGTCCACTAAGTTGTCTACCTCAAGAGAGGCCATCTGTCTTATTAGGCCACTAAATTGTCTACCTCAAGAGAGGTCATCTGTCTTATTAGGCCACTAAATTGTCTACCTCAAGAGAGGCCATCTGTCTTATTAGGCCACTAAATTGTCCACCTCAAGAGAGGCCATCTGTCTTATTAGGCCACTAAATTGTCCACCTCAAGAGAGGCCATCTGTCTTATTAGGCCACTAAATTGTCCACCTACTGTACGTCTATTGGTTTTGAATGGTTCAGTTTTAGACAAATTTAATAAATAGGAATTGCAAGATTTCAGGAAGTCATCAAATTGTTTGTTGTTATAATATCCATTTAGTGACATTTCAGCTGAATACTTTTATTATCAGATTTCAATAAACTAATTGTATAATGTTTTCATTTACTCCTACTGGGTATTGGAGATTATCTTCAAAGAACAGTGAAATTGGTTTTAATGGATTCTCAGGAAGGTTTCTGACAAAATCTCATTAAACAATTTTTATGATGTGATATAAATATTATGGAATTTACCTGTGTACAGAATAATATCTGTAATCATTTTGTTTCTTATAAACCAGGCTTATTATTCAATTTTAACTGTGTTTTTTTCTAATTAAGAAATAAATGTGGACTATGAAGGGAGGGATGGCTTTTAGAATTGCTTGGTAAAGAATAAATCACTGTTCTTTTCTTCATCATTTCTATTACCTATTACCATGATGAAACTTCTAAGACAAATTTAGAAAAAAAAAATGTACATGTATTTTGACGTGAATAATCTTAAATAATCAGTGTTTTTACTCCAAAAATGACCTTTAATACAAGGTTTATTAATCAGTGAAACATATTCCGAATATGATGTTTTTATACAGGTTTAGAAAATCAGTATTTTACTCAAAAGATGGTCTTATAGATTTAAATAATCAGTGTTTCTACTCTGAAGAGGATGTTTTTATACAGGTTTAAGTACCGGTAATTAGTGTTTTTACTACAAAGATGATCTATTAATACATATCTTCTCATGTTAATTGTTTTTAGGTGTCAATTTTCTTAAAAGACAAAGTACAAAACAGTAATGGAAGATTTGTATTACCAACATCAGGACCCATGCCATATGGAACAGAAGTTCCGGGTCTGATACGGCAAGTATAAAAGAAATATTAAGTAATATTTCAACTCAGGATCAACCAGCTGGTGGTACATTATAAGAATGAAAATACTTCTTTTTTATTTTGAATCTCATTGTCCACCTTTAAAAAAGGATTTCTGTTTTTTATCTATTATATAAAATTATGTAAGAAATACAAGTATGACTCAAAAATAGTCTGTGTAAATGGGTCCGTGTAAATGCAAAGGTGTGGAAGGTCCTTTGAAGAGTGGTACGATTGATATCACAGACAAGTTTTCAGCTTTACTCAAGTAAACAACCTGTGCAGTCAACTAGAAACATAGATAGCTGACATTAACTTTCAGACTTCAATTTAAACAGGATTAGTAATTTATCTTAACTGAAATAGGACCAGAATCAAAGTGGTTGACTCTTGAACATCACAATACATGTACATGGAAATATAAGAATTAAATGTGATTTTATATGTGTAAGCAATGCCTTTCACTCACAAACTTACATAGTGCTATCCTTTGGACTTAATTCAATTTGTGAGGGACGTGGCCCAGATTTCACCAAGATAAACTTCTACACAATTGTATTTAATCCTACAATATATCATTAAAAAATAAGAAGTTCAAAAGTAATATTTAATCCCATTTATAATTAGTCAAACCATCTTTTTTAAAAACAGATTTCCATAAGAAAGGGACTTTATAATGTCTGATAATAGGTTAGAAATGTGTTGCTCAGACCTTATAAATATGTACTCTAAAATATAGAATTTTATATTTGTATAGTTCACAAGTACTCATTCACATAATTAATCAGAAATGTAATTATGAATAGAAAGTTTAAACAGTGATTGTCCACAATCACACCAATATCAACAGAACAAGCAATCACCACATGGTGTTGGAAATCCAGGTCATGTGATTGGGTTAAACTGGTTGATTTTTTGTGCAGTATCAGTTTTCATGCTTTATTGTATTGAATTCATATTTTCAGATATTACAATGAATCTGGGAATGAAATTAAATCATTACAATTTATGCCTGGTGGAAGTTACCAAGCATCTAAAGGTGAAGGGTCATTTGACATGAAGGGCAACAGAGTCACAAAGTTAGGTACAAATATGTAAGTACAATACAAATGAATTAAGCTTCTGTCTAACATTTGACACACATGCTGATGTCTTTTGTTTTATTAACTGTTTTATTTGTGACTTATATTCATGAATCTTTTCAATGGTATAAATGTCCAGTTTTACGGTAGTTGGAGGAAACCGGAGTATTCGGAGAAAATCACCGACCTGCCGCAAGTCACTGACATATTTTATCACATAATGTTGTATCGAGTACACCTTGCCATCAACAGGGCTCGAACTCACAACGTTAATGGTGATGTGCACTGATTGCACAGGTAATTGTAAATCCAACTACCACACGATCACGACCACGACAGCCCCTGATAAATTGACCTCCACAAATTTAAATATTGTTTCACTAATTAGGTCAAACTGCATCTGTCAGGATGACTAACTTTCAGTAGTTTGTATTGTCAAGGTGGTGAACAACAAATACGAGAAAAAATTACAGCAAATTTTTAAAGGGAAATCATTTTTTTGTTTAAGGTTCAGTAATATTCATAAAATACATGTACTTTACCCTTTGTTTTTCAAGGTATCAATCACATGGGAATTTTGATTATACATTGTAAGTTAGATGACATTTTTCCCCCCTTAACATCTGTACAATGTATATTTTGCATCTACATGTAATTAATTTTCATAAGTTGTGGTTGCATCTACATGTAATTAATTTTCATAAGTTGTGTTTTTTTTTCTTTATATAGATAATATATATTTACGATTATAATATATCAATACATGCCAAATTATTATCAGTCACTGTAAACATCTATATTTAGCAAACCTACAATATACATGTATCATCTTCTGTCTTCTTATTATGCCCAGCGATCCATTTGATGTTGCTCTCATTACTTTATAATGTCTCCTCCATTTCTAAGAGAGACAATACTGTGTATTGTTTTGTCCTGTTTTAGACATGAGGCCTTTCATGATACTATTTTAAAGATGTTTCAAATCCAAGAATTACAAGAATAATGACAATTAGGATATTACAGTTTTTGTCGATGGTTTTCTCGGGGTACTCTGGTTTCCTCCACCAATATAACTGATTGCCATGATATAACTGAAATATTGTTGATAGTGGTGTTAAACACCATAACCCTCACCCTAAGATAATACAAATGAAGATAAATATATATTTTCCTGAAGTTATGATGCTGTTTATGTTCCCATCACTAGGTATAGGAGGAAAAAAAGTTGTGCCCATCTAAATGTCTACATTTCGTTTCCACTCAATAACTTATGTTCCCCTTAATACGCAAATCATTTGAAGTTCATACACAAGGTTTGGGACCATAAAAGAAAGGCTAACTTTGATTTCAGACTTTACCACTTTTTCTGTTTTGTAGTTATGTCCCAGTTTACTTTAGCTGGAAGCGAGGGATATCCATGTCCTCTGGACACATTCTTCCATTTTTTTTGGGGTTAAAAATGAGAAACATATATACAAAATGAAATAACCTTCTTATGATCAGTTTAAAAAAGGGAGAAAACTTGATAGTATTATAATTGTAGGTATTCAGTGTCCAGACCAGTTGAAACAAGTGGTACAGCCAGAACAACAACAACAGGTTCAGATCTTGTAAGTTTTGTAACATGTACTATTACAGTGACAGTCTGTCAAGTGACTCCTGATTTTCCTTATTTTTCCTGAATTTGTTAGATAAACTCCTGATAACTCCTGATTTTGAACTTTTTCCCCACACAAAAAAATAACATAATAATATGTTGAAATTATTTTAGTGTAAAGCATCTTATCAATAAAAGGAGGTGTGGAAAATGGCCTAAGTAAGACCTTTTAGCCTACCAATTACATTCTGACATTCTGATAATGACCTTCATCTGGAATTTATATATTATACCCCACCCCCTACCAGAAGTGAACTTTTTAATGGTTGAGATCCCCACCCCTAAGCCATATATATTTATGATCAGGGTGACTAGGCAAGTTAAATGCATTATAGCTCAGGCCCTGGGGATCATCCCCAACCCCCTACCTGAAGTGAACTTTTTAATGGTTGAGATCCCCACCCCTAAACCATATATATTTATGATCAGGGTGACTAGGCAAATTAAATGCCTTATAGCTCAGGCCCTGGGAGGGGTCATACCCCACCCCCTACCCGAAGTGAACTTTTTAATGGTTGAGATCCCCACCCCCTAATCCATGTATATTTATGATCAGAGTGACTAAACAAATTAAATGCCTTATAGCTCATGCCCCATGGGGTCATACCCCACCCCTACCCGAAGTGAACTTTTTAATGGTTGAGATCCCCACCCCTAAACCATATATATTTATGATCAGGGTGACTAGGCAAATTAAATGCCTTATAGCTCAGGCCCTGGGGGGAGGGGGTCATACCCCACCCCTACCTGAAGTGAACTTTTTAATGGTTGAGATCCCCACCCCTACACCATATATATTTATGATCAGGGTGACTAGGCAAATTAAATGCATTATAGCTCAGGCCTGGGGGGGTCATCCCAACCCCTACCTGAATTGAACTTTTAATGGTTGAGATCCCCACCCCTAAACCATATATATTTATGATCAGGGTGACTAGGCAAATTAAATGCCTTATAGCTCAGGCCCCGGGGGTCATACCCCACACCCTACCTGAGGTAAACTCGAGATCCCCACCCCTAAACCATATATATTTATGATCAGGGTGACTAGGCAAATTAAATGCCTCATAACTCAGGCCCCAGGGGGTCATACCCCACCCCCTAGCTGAAGTAAATTTTTTAATGGTTGAGATCCCCACCCCTAAACCATATATATTTATGATCATGGTGACTAGGCAAATTAAATGCCTTATAGCTCAG
>MJUT01028658.1:734981-786318 GCA_002080005.1 Gigantidas platifrons | reverse complement strand
AAAAAAAATGTTAATGTAGAGGCCTGTGGGAAGCACCTATTGGCTATGGAATATTCTGTATTAAGTTTCTTCAGAGCAGAATGCAAGGTGAGCAACACAGGCTCAGCTCAATGCTGAGCCTCTAGTTTTTGTTGGCCAACACATGATTGAACTTTCTTATCATAATACAATGGGCAAAAGAAAAAGAGGTTAGCTAAAGGTAAATAAGATTATATCGGTCCAAATGATTGGAAATAAATGTGTGCTTTATTTTGTAAGAATCCAGTGCTTCTGACCTCTAGCTAAAGGTCAGTTATAATTATTGGTGCCACTGTGAAATTAAAATGTCCTTTATATTATAGGAATCCAGTCCACCTGAACTCTAGCTAAAGGTCAATTATACTTATTGGTGTCACCGATTGGAAATAAATATGTTCTTTTTTTTGTAGGAATCCTGTACACCTGACCCTCTAGCCAAAGCTCAGTTAGATTTGTTATCACAGTTGATAGGAAGTAGAAAAGCCAGTAGTAAATCAGAGATCCGATTAAACCTGTTTAAATCTGATAAAGAAGAAGAGTAAGTTGATTTTTAAAAAGTATATTGTCTGAGCATAAGTTTCATTTATAATTCAAATCATCTGTATACCAAGGCTCACCGTACTTAGTAAAAACGGGACGACATGACTTCTCTTTCAATTGACTAAGGGTGAGGTGAGGGAAAATCTGTGACACTTCCAAAGAGCTTGCAGATATGTTAATGTTTCTTTCCCCGCTACCACATGTCCCCTATCATTCACAAACCAAACGTGCCGCTCAGCGATCTTAAAAAAGATGCAATCAAATTTGGAAAAAAATATTGATTATCAAATCCTGTACAGGTAAAATTTCAGGACATGGGAGCTCCTTATGTAGGAATAAAGAAGAAAACTATGTTTATTATCCCTTAGGTGGCTTAGGGCAATTTCATGGAAACCATGGTGAAAAAGTCATCCACTTCGCC
Organism: Gigantidas platifrons; assembly: GCA_002080005.1. Lineage (NCBI taxonomy): Eukaryota > Metazoa > Mollusca > Bivalvia > Mytilida > Modiolidae > Gigantidas > Gigantidas platifrons. Next base: position 785,339 of record MJUT01028658.1, on the reverse strand, counting down.
TTGTTTGGTGAGCCCTGGTATACTACTATGGGTATTTTCCCAATATAATCATGATTGACTATCTAGTTACTTCTCTGAGACAGGACAAAGATGTTGCAGTATTAGAAGTATGATTGGATCCCAACCTTCCCTTCTTGTAGTTTGATACAAGCAGTAAAAATCATGTACAGATCACTTCAACTGAAAAGATTACAAGAGAAAGAACAAGACATCACTTATTGTGAAATCATTTAAATTCATGGATTACAATTTTAGTGGTGTGAGGAAAAGTTGTAATTTCGTGGATACATAAATTTGTTGATCCTCAGTGACAGTCAAATACATATATGGGGACAAATATTCGTTAAATTCTGAAGTTGATAGACCCCAAATAATAATGAATTCACAGTAAATGAAAGTTTCACATAACAACATAAATATACATCAAGGATAAAATTATAAATATCTGTATCAGATGAAATAAGATTCGAAGGTAAGAAGAATGTGCGATACCAGCTAGAAACTAGAACTGTGAGTGACCTCACTGAGTGATACCCCCCGCTTGCAGTTTAGTATTAGTTGCACTTACAAGGTACATGCCTCCCCCTTTTCGTGAAAGTATAATTTGAATTATTTCCCCTTTTAAATTTTGGACAGCAACCATATTCCTTCATGCACATCTGCAGGTAGTGTACTACAAATGTGTAAAGTTTCATAAAAATCAAATAAGCCGTTTAGGAGTTGTGCTTAGAAGGTACATGGACTGACAGACAGACGGACGGACGAACAGGGTGATTCCTATATACCCCCCAAACTTTGTTTGCAGGGGGTATAATTAGGAGTTAAAATAAAGACTGATAGTCGTTTGATGGTCAGCTTCCAAAATTATGACTGACAGTTTTGTCCTTTTTCCAAGATGACCACAATTACTCAGCTAAAAAAATATATGTAACTAATTCTGATATGAATACACATACTAGTAATTGAAAATATTAATTTTTTTTGCTGATTGCAATTTGCTCAGCAGTGAGTGAAATATATTGACTCTATTAATATGGTACAGTCAAAGTAAATTAAATCAAGTTGATTTATTCCCACAAGATAGATTTTTTTTTTGCATACAAAATAAAATGTCACAATTATGAAAGTAAATATGTCACGATTATGAAAGTAACAGGGCTTTCAATAAGTTTTGAAGTAGCAGGCTATTTCCAAAAAGTAGGTGGAGAAATGTGCCGACATTTTTACTTAAAATATTTCATGAGTTGCTGTATAAAGTACCATGATATAGCTGTTAATCTGTGGTTCATTTGAACAAAATTTAATATAATTGATCTTATGCAAATTATGGATAATTTATACCAGTATTGTCCACAACACTGGTATAACTAAATTTTTTCAAAATTTCTGTATCGAATATTGGATACAGCCATACTGGTTTATTTTTACCTTATATCCAAAATTTTTAATTATTCAATATTGTGGGTGTAAATAAGGTGCATATAGCGCAACTCTAATATAAATACAAGTTGTATACTTGGTGGTCCAAACCTGATGGATGTCTATTTACGCATGTGTGTTATTACTACAGGTAATGTATAGAACTGGTTGTTGCTAAATATTGTCTTTGTTTCAGTTTAAGTAGACAGGTTTTTATTTCAGATTAAACTTAAGTGGTTTTATTGTGTTTGATAATAAAATATTGTAAATGGCATATTTAGATTTTGTTAAATTTTGGTTTGTTTCAAGTATATATATAACAAGGGAAATAACTCATTTTTTATATCAACTTATGAAGTTGAAAAATACGATGTCAAACTTTTGTTTTCCTTTGCATTTTCTTTCAAACGTCTTTACCAGGAAGGCATTGTACTTATAATTTCAAATATTGATATTTTCGTTAATTAAAGCGTTTCTGAGATTGCGACTTTAATTTTGTCAATGTCCTTGAACTTCATCAAAGCATGGAGAAATGATACAAGAAAAGAGTTTTTATCTGCTCTGGCATTTCACTTTAGTTTTAATCAAAATAAATTATGGACAAATTGGAAATCAAACAGGGCTCTATTATACAACAAACCCTGTATTTTATACCGGATAGTCGGTCCGGTGGAAACCAATGTTTTCCGGACCGAATTTGTTTGGGAATCTCTGGGATACAGTAGTTAGTCCTGAACTAATCTCTCGACCAATGAAAAAACGTGTATTAAACAGTCACTGTTATTCCAGGAAGCAAAAGAAATATATAAATAAAGTGCCGTAAATATAGATTTATTATCGAAACACGACAACAATTGACATGATTGAAATAAAATTTCATTTTTTTCCCCAACAAAATAGCCAGCGGTCTTTCTCTAAATAAACGGCGAAAATCGCCGGCTACCGACTTCTATTGAAAGCCCTGAAGTAAATAGTGTTGTTTTGTAATAATATTTAATTTTTTTCCAGAGAAGCAGAAGCAACCTTAATGAAGCCAATAGAATTATCAGAATCAAAAGTGGTTAAAATAGATGCTTCAAAGGTATGGAGAATACAATCTTAATGTAGAAGAAAAGTTCTGATAATCACCAAATATATTCTTGTTCAACCAGACACTCATTTGCTTCAAATTTTACCATGTACACAGTTTGGTTCTGTGACGAGTAGTCTTTGTTAAGTTAAGAAATTAACTATTGTACAAGAATTTCCTGTCATTGGGTGACATTAAAGCATTAACATAGCAGCCATTTGGGATATTTCAAAATGATAATACTTGACATCATAACAAATTAAACATGAAGTACCGGTACTTATTTGCATTATGTTCTTGCATATCACAATTTTTTTTTAATGAAATAATGCCAAAATGGACGAAGTCCCAAGAGGGGAAAGGCATAAAAAAGATAAATAATTCAAATATATTTGTTTAATTTCAGAAAGAAAAGAATGAAGAATTAAGTAGGATTATGGGAGAATTAGCTGTTAATGAAGGCTCTACACATGACAACGATGATCTGTTAGATCTGATGGACCAAGCTTAACTTATGTGTGAATATAGATTGTTACCGATAGATCTGAAGGAGCAAATATTGTTTTAGTTCATTGACTGAATGTGCCTTTGAATGGGATTTTTGTTGCAGATAAATGAAGAATGAATGGTCCTGTTTATATATTCCTATGTAAATGTACTTAATTTGTAAGTTTTATGAAAAACTGAAATATGAATCTTTTTTTTTTGGCTGCTTAAGATTATTGAATTTTATGTATAATTTTTATGCTGTAGTTGTGATACCTTCATAATTTTTGATGATGTGACACCTTCATAATTTTCTGATCATGTGACACCTTTATAATTTTCTGATCATGTGATCACCTCTTTTGAATGCCATGTACATGTACATATCTTAAAAATGTGGCCTTGTAACTTTGTTAAAAGATATTAAGTGTAAGTTGTTAATTTGTGTTCATTATCACTGTGCCTTTTGTTAGCTAGTAGCAATTATTCATATTTCAAAAGCAACTTACCCAGTAGTTGTTTACACTTTAAAATTCTAATTCCATTCATTGTATGACAATTTACTTTAGAATAGATTTATGAATGTAACATATCTGATTGGTTGTATATTGTCATGTCAAAGGTCACATGATAAAAATGATAAATCTTGTAGAACACTATGATGTTGCTTATTTAAAAGTTATATGTCAGTGACTAAAGACACTGATGTACAAATGTAACATTACTGAAGTTTGAGGAAATCACATTTTCGTTGTCATGGTGATACGTGTTACGAGATTCCGTCCTCTATTTTAGTGCACAATTTAATTTTATTATTCATCTTTAATTGTAGTATTGAAATATCTGTGATTATTTTTCTATGTTTTTATAATTAATTCCATTATTGTATGTGAGTTCTGTATTTTTCTAGAAAAAATGTACATTTGAGTTCATTGCATATGAAAGTTGAGGCTCACCTGAACCCTGTATCGCTAATGTGAGCTGTTGGGGCTTCAAGCGAGTTTCGAGTTTCTGTGAAAAAGCTTTTTTATTCATATTCTCATATGATCCTAAGTGCAACAATGTTCTTTGCTAGCAGACAACTTGGATTTCCAGTACACAAAATTAATTAAACATTTTTATGGACCATCTAATAACTTAATTCATACACAGTTTTGGTTCAATACAGTTTCTAGATTCTTAGAAAATTATCAACACAAAAAACAGTCAAGATGGCCATCATCGCAGGACATAGGTTAATATAAAACATTTTTGGAAGCTAAATATAAGACCCAAATGAATAATAATATTTTTTATATCCCTGCTGCTAGGAGTTTGGGGCATGAAGTTTTACCCCTGCTGCAAGGAGTCTGGGGCATGAAGTTTTACCCCTGCTGCTAGGATTGATGTTTAACGTCCAGCGAGCAATTTTTCAGCTATATTCAGGATGAGAACATGTTTACTATAAATCAATATATAGGTTGAAAACGGGGGACAGATAGGCTAATGGGCAAACAAATTTAAAGCCATGGGACTCGAAACAAGGAAAGGTGATTGGTAGGGATGGAGAATTTGCCAGTGCAACAGGTCTCCTATGGACCACTAATGCTAATAATGAGCTGTTACACTGGGTTCTTTAACGTGTGAAGAGGGTGGCAATTTCTCAACACGGAACCTCGGTTTTATTTACGTCTCGTCCAAAGGACGAGTTGGTTGTGAATTTATACATCCCGCACAACCGACAGATGCCCCTTCAAGCCGAAGAAGCTCTCGGTCCCATTTCTATACCCCGGGTTTCCCGCAGGGTTGTGCTGCTAGGAGTCTGGGGCATGAAGTTTTACCCCTGCTGCTAGGAGTCTGGAGCATGAAGTTCTACCCCTGCTGCTAGGAATCTGGGGCATGAAGTTCTACCCCTGCTGCTAGGAGTCTGGAGCATGAAGTTCTACCCCTGCTGCTAGAAGTCTGGAGCATGAAGTTCTACCCCTGCTGCTAGGAGTCTGGGGCATGAAGTTCTACCCCTGCTGCTAGGAGTCTGGGGCGTGAAGTTCTACCTATGTCTGTCCTGGTTTTGTTTTCCTATTTATAACTTAAGTTCCCTGTAATCAAATCATTTGAAATTTATTCAACAAGGTCATGGACCACCACAGGACATTAGTAGTTTAACATACTTAGACACGTATGGGAACATTAATAAAAACTATTTCTCGGGAAAAATGAACCCAAACTAAATAAACTAGTATGTGATATAGGCTCAGACGAACCTCTAGATTTTTCATGAAATTTAAGTATGTTTAGTTATATATTTTTTTATAAAGATTTGTAAAGTTAATTAATGTTGAATCTCAGTACATGTGCTTGCTTTATTTATTGATATGCTTTAATGGGAGATATGTCTACAACTTTCAAGACAGTAGTCTTAAAGTTTCTGTAAGATTTTTTTTTTGTATGAAACATATCAAAATTGTTTTTATTTCTATTTTGATCATTTGCTTACCAGTATATATATGCTTACACAGGAAGTAGGTTTTTTTTAATTTTTTTTTTTTTTTTACCAAAACTAATTCAAAGATTTTGAATATATATTCTGGATTTACATATTTTGGATAAAAGATAAAATAGAATACTTAGGATATTGAATGACTGTCATATTTTGACTACAAAGTTGTAATCTTATTTGTATGATTTATTAAAATACTACAGATTCTGTCTTTTTATTGGTAATTTCGAAAAATATTTGGTTTGATCAAAGTAATATTGTCAGTATAAACAAACTGACTCTAATACTGAAGTTATATTGTCAAACTGACTAATACTGAAAATTATGTTGTCAAGCACATTTGTTACCGATATAAAAGCAATAACATCAGCTTTGAAGGTCTCAACATACATTATCATTAGTACTGCAGTTCGTCCGTTCAGAGTTGCTATGATACTGGCGATAATTTCTGTCTCGACCTTCAAAGCTGCTGTTATTCTACATTTATTGTTCATTATATTTGATAGCATTTAGAGGAAAGTAGGGTGTCATTTTATGGTATAGAGGGTACATACAACATAGTTATAGACTTTACTGAATTAGCCTGTAATATAAAACTCCAGTAGTTTTCCTTCCATTTTTCAAACTTTGCATTTTGATTGCTAATAAATTTAAGATGTACACCTCCAGAAAAATAATTCCATACAAATTGATGTTAACACCACATACTTGTATTTTGAAAAAAAAAAAACATTTAGCAGATTTTTAAAGTGTAAACTAAAATCATGTTCCCCAAATTTATGTAATTTGTATCTCCATTGAACTGATATTCTTTTGTAGTTACATATTATACATATATACAACTTGTAGCGGAGAAGTTTATGCAGTGATTCAGCTAGCGCTCGTCACTTTCGTCATTGACGATTGATATTCGAAAGTGACGAGTAATTCCTGTACCCAATTCGCCACTTGAATTTTCAAAAAATCATAAAAAAAATGTTTGTAAAAATCCATTTTTCTTCTTCATTTGCTGATTAAAACTAATTAGTTGTCACTACAATGACAATTTTATGACATGTCACAAGCCAATCAACGGATTATAGAATTTTTTTTTTTATTGCATAATCTTTGATCTCACCTGGCTTGATTTACCTGGTTAAAGATAATGATCCCGACAAAGAATTCAATCAACGATAATGATCTTTTTTTTTTATAGTTATGACATATAGTGTACTCAAAATGCCACAGTGTATTGAAAGTGGACATATTTTTGTAATCGTCATTCATTGCACCAAGGATTTATGACTATATATAAATCCTTGATTGCACGATTCGTCACAATGTCCGGAATAACGAACTATTGTTGCCACGTTTCATTTATGAAAAGGTCAATACATGTATCATGTTTATTGAAATCTTTCGTATCCATTAAGTATTTTGAAAGTGATTCTCTCCAAAAGTTATAAATTGTGATTAAAGAAACTTTAAAAAAAAAATGGCACCATCAAAAATGCAGTACGCATCCACCGAAGCTACTTTGATTTCTACTTTTAAGCAAACGAACTTAATTTATTTATTCCCATTTCTGTGACATGAAATCTTAGTTCTCATATTTAATATGTTCATTTATATGCAACGGTTGGTCATTCAATTCGTTGAAATGCACTGCACGAGGACCCATCAGATTTTTATCGATCTGCATCCGGGTAACAATTGCGTTCTATTTATAGAACTATTTACAAACAGACACACGTGTCTGCAATAAAAAAAAAAATACAGTACAGTACAGTACATTTTTATTCCAGTTGTTGCAATTTGATTATGAGGTCTGAGAAATAATAATTTATTTTACAACTTTCTCCAGTTTTTGACGTTTGCTTATATATATTTTATTACAAGTTGGACCATTGAGCAAATTGGCAGAGGCATATTTTTTTCTGCTGAAGACCACAAATATGAGTTATTACACAGTAACATTTCAAAAAGTGTGGGGGAGGGGGTTATTACAATTTGTGTGGTAGTATTAGACAAAGCACAGTAAGATTTCAAAAAAAGGGGGGGGGGGTTATTACAACTTGTGTGGTATTAGATCAAAAGTAAATTATTATAAGATTAAGCTCATTATATTCTTGTCTATTCATATTTAGAAAAAAAAAGTCTGCTCTGCAAAAGTGACTAATGGTCTCAAAATCCTGGCTGAAACCCTGAGTTTATGTATGACAATAAAATGTTTAAAGTAAAACCCGTTTCCAAAATGTGACAATTAAAATGCAGCGATGCATTGATCTTGTTATCTTTTGATAATTAAATGACAAGTATTGTTTGAAATAAATGTATCATCTTTGAAAATCAAGAAATTAACTTGTCCCAGATGTGAGAAATTAGAAAAAATCAATTAAAATTTCAGATCACAATATCAAAGAAGACTATACCAGTGATCTAGCATTGTTCTTACTACATGTATAAAAATATTTAACTTTTCATCAAATATTGTTGCCATTGAGAGAAGATGGTCAAGTTATTATGGGAACTGTAGGGTTAATTATTGGAGTTACAGATTACTTAAATTTGACGTTTACACATTAAAATGTTATCTATCTTTAATAAAATACAGGTACAGAAACTCTTTACAAGATCAGATTAAATGTTTTTGTTGCATTAATCATTAAAATGTGCCTCCCTGAAACTTTATTTTACTAAAAGGAACAGAAACAAGCGTCATTCTAATCTTTTTCAATGACTGATATTGTATACTGTAGATGCTTCATGAGAAGAATGCAATAATAATGACTGATTACTTGCTGTCCCTTCTATCCATAGATTAACTCCTCACCGTCATGCCAAAAATCATAACGAGAAAATAGCAGAAATAAATGACTATACATGTATTTTTTTATTTTATTTTATTTTCAAATAGCAGTCAAAAAGTATTGATAGTGTTTTTCCCCTTTTAAATTTTGGCAGTGGAAATGTTGATAAATGTCAGGAAAAATCACCAAAAAATAATTACTTTTATCTTGCTTGGAGGAAAACTTTTTTATTCAGTGAAATTTGATTATGGCTTTTCTTAATTATTGGCATATGAATATATATATTTATGAGCATGGTATGTTGTCTGTGTTTTTATTCCAGAGGTAAACTGGATACAGAGTAAGAGTTGATGTTTATAAGGCAATAATGTACGAAGATAATCTTGAAGAGAAAAATGTTTGTACAATGTACTGTCACATGTTCAACTGAACATCTTCTTTATAATCCCCCTCATACATGTATATAAATACAATATAAAAATTGTCTTCTTATAATTTACTCTGTTGAAACAAAATAAAATTATAGAAGTGAAAAAATTATCAGTTGGATTTCTTTACTTTACAATATCAAAATTTTCATATTTCCATAATTCTGGTAATCTCATAATCTGTAATGCTGTCTCCACAATGATATTGAATTTTATATACTTTACACATATCATGATGAAAATGTTTATTTATATTTGAAATAAGACATAGGACAATTTATGTTGAGAACAATGTCCTACATATATTTAAATAAAAATATCATCTTAATGTTTTGACTTTATTTTACTGGCATGGCAAGTGTCTTATTTTCAAATTAACCAGTAGGTTAAAAACTACTCATGGATTTATGGCAATTATCTTCATAAAATTCCTGCTTTTATAACCATTCTTAGATATCAGGATCCAAACTGCATCAGTGGTAAAATGGTTAGTGTGCTCGCCTCAAGTGTGGTTGATTGTGGGTTAGATCTTCAGTTGGATCAAACCAAAAACTATAAAATGTATATTTGCTGCTTCTTTGCTAAACATGCAGTATTAAGGAGTGAGAGCCAAGTCTGGATGGCTTGAATTCAGGATGTGACATGTCTACTTATGGAGTGTTTCTAAAAGTTACCTCCATAAAAATCTAGTTCAGTTTGTTGGTCTACATGTAGTATAAAACATCCATCATCATTGTCTCGTCATAAACATGCATCATCATTGTCTCGTCATAAACATGAATCATCATTGTCTCGTCATAAACATGCATCAGCATTGTCTCGTCATAAACATGCATCATCATTGTCTGGTCATAAACATGCATCATCATTGTCTCGTCATAAATATATTCACTGTCACCATGATATAGCTGTACATAGACGTTAGAGAAAACCCAATGGGCATTTAAGAATGGAAAATCCAGAGAAACAGGCAACATGGGATACAGAACCGAAAACTAAAAGGATAAGCTATATGCATTCTACCAAAAAATTGGGAGATAAACCAAGGTTCTCGCGAAAGATGAGCAGTTCTTGTTTCTTATCAGATGTCTGCTGTGTTACAGTCTCATCCGGTAAAAATCTTGTCAGTGCTAGAGGAAACAAAAAAATATGCTCCAGTTGAGTCCGTAATCGCTCACCAGAAATAGTGGGGGAAATCTTGTCTTTTGAAAAGAAATTGAGAGAACAAATTTTACCTGTATGTTATCCATTTAAGGCTAGTTATAAAATACTAAATTTATACAATAACCAGCTGGACTTAGGATAACATACAGAAACCAACAAGTATAAACACAGATCTATGTCTAGTTTGCCTGTTGCGAATTCTGTGTTTGAAATTTTGTCTGAAAATAAACTAAATCAAAGTACCATGAATTCGAAACTGAAATTAAATTAAGGTGTCTTTGCATAAATATGCACTTGTACCATCCATCAGTAAAGTGTGGAAAAAATATATGGTGAGCCTAGGCTGCATGGTGGTGGAGAAACTGACCTCTTTACATATTAATATAAATTTAATAAGGTCAGTAGACCATGAAAATGAGGTCAAGGTCAGGTTTCAAGTGCCTGGCTGTCATGTACCCTCCATGATCGGATCAGTGTCTGGACCATGTATGGCAAGTCTAGGTTATATGGTAATAGAAAAACTGACCTAATCATGAAAACTTGATGAAAATTCAACAAAATTGAACTAAGTCAATAGATCATGAAAATGAGGTCAAGGTCAGATGACATATGTCTGGCTGACAAGTACACACCATGATCAATGTGTAGATCAAGTATTGTGAGCCTAGGTTGTAGAACTATGGAGAATCTAATTTAATGAAAAAAACGTTGACATTGATTACACATAATTAACTCTGGAACGATAAAAGTCATATTCACAGTTGATCTGTATATTATCCATCAAAATGTAATTATAAAACTTTTATGAAATTGGATATGAAAAACATATTACTAAAATATTAGTTAAATTTGATGTAAGAAACTTGAGATAATGTTGGAAAATCAAAAGTTGCATAATCAGCCGTGGCGACCATCTTGGATTATTTGATGGGTTCAACGGACACAATTTTGGAAGGTCGCCACACAAAGACTATTTGGACCAAATTTGGTTTCATTCCATCCAGAGGTTCTGATGAAAAGGATTTACAAATATTTCCAATTTTTCAACTAATCAAACGCCTTGACAGCCATCTTGGATATAAGGCAAGGTTACCAAGAGGACCATCATACAAAATGTATACAGGACGAGGTACAGTACAGTTAGAGACATACATGTACCATGATGAATCACTGATATATCACTCATCTTGGTGATTTTGATATATTTTTTTAATTTCTATTGTATTTGAGTCTTACTTACTATCACCCAAAAGGCAAATCAAAATAAGTACCAGTAAATAGATTAAACAGATCAAAAGATATATCAATATTAGTTCACTAAGAAGAGTGATACGTCTTTCACTGATTTATCACACTATGTCTCTGACTGTACTGCATGTCAGGAGAAACACATCCAAGTTTGATTCAGTGGTTCTTGAGAAGAACATAAAAATGTGAAAAATTAACAGATGACACACGCCCAGTGATAGGAAAAGCTCACTTGAGTCTTTGGCTAAAATTCTACGTAAAAGGAAAAGATCCATTGCCATTTGAGAAATGGACATTTTGTAACAGTCAACCAGTTTGTGATGACCGTAGAATTTTGTAGTGACGATCACAACCTAAGAGCAACATTGACTTAAGCTCAGTCCAGAAAATCACTGTAGTGGTAAATTGGCATTAAACAACAATCACTTATCAGGATCCTTCACTTTTTCTCATATTGTGCATTTAGAAAGTGTTACATGTATCATGAATGTTTATGACATCATAGTCGAGAGAAAAAGAAATTATTATTATACCATTCTGAAAGAAAACCTTCTTGATGAGTAATAAAAGAATATCCATGGGGAGACGAATTTACATAAGGACATCTTGTTTCCAAATCCCAATATATGTATTAGTGTATGTTATTATCTATGCCTGTTTTTCTTAATAAATATTGTTTAAACTATAAAATATCCATTCATCAAATTTATTATTATAAAAAAAAAATGCTGTAAGTACTTTCAATCGCAATGAACATCCATTCTAAAGAAATCTATTCAATCTTGCATTACAAGAACTTTCTTTTTGTTTTGAAAACCTTCCAGTGACTTATCAATTGCTTCCTTAAAATTGGTGAAAGGTATTAAATCACTTGGAGGTGGCAAAAGTTTACCATTTCTCAATAGTTCACATAAGTTTTTGTACATGTCTTGTTTTTCTTTACTTGCTTTGTTTTCAAAATTCCACTGTGTATTAAAATATCCCACAATTTTTACTTCCTTAAAAATGAGGGCACCTGTTGGAATTATTACGGGTTGTCTAGACATTCCACCATAGGTAACCATGGTACCCTTTTCTCTTAAACAACGTACAAGTTCTGTAGCACTCTTACCACCTACACAATTCAAGGCAAGCTTAGGCTTCTGGCTATATGAATTGATAAGCTCCTTCATATCTATTGAACGAGCGAATTCTTCTGTGACAACATGTGTTGCCCCAAGTCCTAAAAGATGTTTCTGAAGGCTATCAATATCAGGTCTATTCCGTACAATATTTATTGTCTGGATATTCCACTCTTTTGCAAGCTGTATAACATATTGTCCAACGGCACTATTTGCCCCATTTTGAATAATTACGTCCCCACTTTCTAATTTAACATAATCCTTCAACATACGGTATGCTGTACATGGATTAACCATTATTGTAGCTGCACTTAAAACAGAAATGTCATTGTCAATATTAAATAGTTTATCTTCTGTCGTTACTGCTAGTTGTCTCCATGTTCCCCAAGCTGCTTGAACAGCAGGCAATACCCAGTCTCCACATTTAAATTTGTTGACATTTTTTCCCACTTCTATGACTTCACCAACACCCTCATTTCCAACAATACATGGAAGTTTTGGTTTGATATGGTATGTTCCCTCTATCATGTTGATGTCGGACGGATTTATTGGAGCCATCAACATTTTAACAAGAACTTCATTTTCAGAAGGTGGATGGAAACTTGTGTTTTCCATTGCTAAAACTTTTCTAGGATCTCCAAATTCCTTTAGTATGATTGATTTAGTCTTTCGACTAGATGCAAAGTTCCGTGATATGACATTTTTCAAAATATAAGACGCCTTTCTCTTCTGGTTAAAGATAATTTTAGGCAAAGGACGAAAAAGACACACTGTCATCTTATCGGAATATTATTAGACAGGTCATTATTACAATGATAAAACCCGAGACAATACGTAACCGGAAGCGATTTGTCGAACCGGATGTTTAGGTGCGCAGAAGTAGATTCATAGCAACCTCTCAAACAGATATGGCCGAAAGCATCTTGTCGTTGTGAATATTTCCAATTAAGCAGGATGTCGAAGGCCGGCAAAAGAGTGAAAAGTGGAGCAGGTCAAGGAGGGCCAGCAAAATGGGAAGCAGCTTTACTAGCCGCCCAATTCGAAGAGGTTAATCCCAAAATATATTATTCGACGCGACTTTACATAGATTCAGTTTTTGTTTTCCCTTTGGGATGTCAATTTTGAGGTCTTGACAGACTGAATTTTAAGGACTCCTGTTTGCATATGCCTGTCCAGTATAGGTAGTACCCTCAAACACTCGTCTCGGCTTAAATAAGTGTTCTCCAAGAGTCGGTCTCTATTTTGGAATGTACTGCTACTGTCCAATTATAAATGCAGTTTTTTTTTGTGCAAGATCATAAAATGATCATCTTGATATGGGTTGTTGATCGACCAAAAAATATTGCCGTTTTGTTTCTAAAATGATCCCAGATTCAGAGATTACTCTTATTTAGAAGGTATGTAGATTTTTATACTTACATGACTGCATCATTTCACTAAGACTAAGAGTAAGATGGAAGGTTTGTGCACAGAAAACTAGATTTATCCCGTCACTTTTTATTGAAATGGCTGTACCTATCAAGGAATTTGAGCTGTCGTGTATTTGTATGTTAGGTGTATCATTTTTAGCCTCTGTCTATGATTTCTATTGGAATTTGGAACTGTTCCGACAATGTGGTCTTTTTCCTTGACTTGAACTGTACCATCCACTGAGCACTTGCAGTGGTATGTCATCAGATTTCCTAGTTGAATTACATTAATAAGTTGAGTGTAACAGCATGGAAAGACAATAATATATATTGTATTTTGATTATATGTGTACATTAGTGGTGCAACGATCAGTCGAACGTCAGTGTCCAATCCGATGACCAATTCTTAAACCATCCTTGTAATTGATTCTGATTCCTAGCAGACATATCGAAATATGCCGGATCGTCAGACCTGACAGGTAAAAATCAAGCCGATCCGACGATGTTTTCGGCATATCGGTCCGAAAGTCTGGTAAAAATTTGTTCTCTACATCGGTCAGGAAACAATTTTCTCTTTTTCGATCCGTAAAACAGTGTCTTTAAAAGTCGATCTTTCTTGCATGTTTATTTCTTTAAATAAGCGTTTTCTGTGAATATAAACTGAACTTGACCACTGCGTAATCCTAATCGAGTAACTTCCCTTAAAGAAATATAATTCGCCCCAAACATAGATCGGCATTCGACTAGATCGGTCTTTAGAATAAACCAAAACGATTATCATTTTCACTATTTGTATTTTGAAAATATGTATTCATAAGTTTCTTCAGATTGATAAAGTTCGTATTCTTCATTAAATATGTTCTTAAAACCTAATTTCTTGGTACATAGTCATTCGTAAAAAAAAATCGTAACTTAATGGTCCGACATGGTTAGGTACGAAAGATTCATGATTTGAGAAATACAATATGGACGAACCGGAAACAGAAAGATACTGTGTTCACATTTGAGTCGGCATCTCTTTCAGAGAGTTATTGGCAAGGAATACAAGCAATAGCTTATTTACTTATGACCACATTAAAAATAACATTCTGTCAAAATATTAAAAGTGTTCTTGTATTGGTAAACCATCATTTTCTTATCGTAGGTGGGGGGGAAGGGGGAATTTAATGTCTGGACAGAATTATTTTTCACAACAAATCATAACTTTTTTTTCCACAAAGACATTGATGATGATGATGATTCTGAAGATGAGTGTGATGATTTCCAGGATGAGCTTTTTAATTTTGAACAAATATTGAGAATGTCACGAAATAACTGAATACTACCTAAAAATTATTCTTGAAGTAAACACATGAAACATGTTAAACAAATAAATGAGTTTTTAATGGCGATCTTTCGGTCAGACAGTTTTTTTAAATTGCCTGACCGAATGTCAGACAAGTTGTCTTGGATTTTCGATATGTCAGTCCTAGTGGTGAAAAAAATATAATATGCTTAACTTTATTATTTGTTTTTGTCATCGTTCTTACAAACATTGTTGCAGTTTCTTCAGAGGAGCCAGCCCCTGTGATTCTGTGTACTTCTGACACTCAGTCATATTTGAGCTAATCTATTATTTATCCACTGCCTGGATCAGTCCATTTTATGTCCGGTGTTACACATTTATGGAATGTTTTGGTTTGTTCCAAGTTACAAATAGTAATTGACAATTAATGGCATTAAAATCTCAGCGCTTTTTAATAAAAGAAACATAGTCTTGAAAAAAAGTTTATTTTAGTAAACATGGTTTGTAAATTCAGTATGTAATCGGGTTGTCACCAATCAATGTTGGCATAGGGATCATCGATCTCGAAAATGTGACCGATTCCCATCACTGGTCAGTGGTGTACATTCAATTTTAGAAAAGAAGGCTACAGTACAGATTGAAGAGGATACAAATGACATGTTTGTCTTTGGGATTTTTAGTTTGTGATCTAAATTGTAACATATACTACATTTGAAAACATTTAAAAAAAATTCTTCAACATATTTTTAGTGTAAATATTTTATATTTTTTTTGCCAATATTTTCTTACAAATGGATTGGACACAAGTTAAGTTAACTTATGCAGTCTTCTCTACATTAAGTTTTACAATATGATGATATTAGAAAAGCATGTATTATATTAATAGATACACTTACAGTGAAACGTATCAAAACCGAACCATCTTAGAACCAATTTGTTTTTCATAATAGACATGTTTTCAGTTTATACAGGTTAAATTAGCAATATTTCCTATATTAGGGGGGCCCGGGTGACTCCATGAGTTAGGTCGCTGGATCTAACAACTCATACAAGCCTATCACCAATATGGTGTGGGTTCGCGCCCGGCTTTGTAAATTACAAAAAAGGTGCACTCGACTCGCAGTCGCAAGTGATAAAGTTTACCAGTTGCTTGCCCATGGTCGGTGGTTCTCTCCGGGTACTCCGGCTTCCTCCACCACTAAAACTGGTCGCCATGATATAGCTGAAATATTGTTGAAAGTGGCATTAAACACCAAAAATCAATCAATCAATCAATCCTATATTAGGACATTATTTATAATTTAGTTGATGCAGTATTCCGGTTATTCAAAGTTTGTTTAAGACAGGGTTTGTACGTATTATATATCAAAATTGACAAATCTAACTAAATGCTAACACAGATGAATAATACATGTTAATTTTAGCCTTTGCTTTTAATATCCTCTATTTTGTAATACCTTAAACACTGATTTTTAATTTATAGTCAGCTTGTTTGTTGTCATGGCCATGTTATTTCACAACGATAAGTTTCCTTGCAGCTTTTCAAAGGCTTTTGCATTGATTATTTCAGGATAACTGGAAGCCAAATATCACATTTGTGGTTGGAAACCAGGTAGAAGATTACAACTGGATAAATATTTTAGGAGAGACTGTAAATGCTGGTTCCAGAAAACTGTTTAGTGTAATTTCAAGGGAGGCTTTAGAAAATGAGGTATATTTATACTAATATTATTTTTTTTCATTTTGAACTTGTGCATTGTTTACTAGTACATGTGTACATTGAAAGTTCCGTTAACTTTCCTCAAATACAATGAGTACAGAGAGAATGAGTGTAATTATGACTGAGGGTAATTTTTTTTCCCATATAAATATAATTTAGTCAACAATACCTGGTTTGTATAATGATCTAAGATGCCCAAGGAAGCACTTAGGGGTCCCTCTTTTAGTACACCTCATTTTCCCAGGGAAAATACAAATGAGGAATTGTCAACTCTCTGAATACATGTTACAAAATGTAAAATATGCAACATAATTTCATATCATTAAATACATTAACCAACTGTATCTTCTTCTTTATGTTTTATGTAACATGTAGTTTTGACACTTTTTCCCCCTACAATCATTGTATAAACATGAGGGAACTACGTTTTCCACTTAGTTCCATCTTATTGAATTTTTTTTTATCTATAGCAAATTGAAAAACTATATAAATTTATGAGGATAACTTAATTCCTTAATAAACAATGATAATAAAACAGAATTTTCTATTATTACAATGAGTATACTGTACTAATTTCATGTGCATTGTAACAAGCTATTATCAAGAGTTATCTATCCCATCATGTTTATGTAATCAAAATGTAGATATCTAATTTAGTGCACACAACACATTTCTTGAATATTAAACCTTCATCAAGTCATAAAATAGTGGAAAACCAAATAATTTAAAAGTTTTTAGAGCAAGAAAACCAAAGGGCAGCAACAGGATAAGTCAAAATCAGCTAAAGTCACATACATGTATGCTTACGGTGGTACCATACACTTCAGGTCAAATTTGATCTGCTCGTTTAGTTTTTTTTTTTTTTTTTGGCATTGTGTTTGAATATATCCACTGTAATAAATATCCAAATTTTAATAAATTCCAATCAACAGAATCAGAGCTATAAATTCACTAGCCATGTAGCAGCTTTTCTCTCTGTAGTTTTGATCACCAAGATGCTTGAAATCTGCATACAAACATCATATGATCAAAACATTCAACTGATTTTAAAGAGTTATCTCCCTGTAGTGTTAGGTACCACCTTAAGGGATGAGAAACTTAGCTTTAATAATAATTACATAATAAAATATGTTCAACTTTATCAGAACTGCTGCTTAGAAAACATATACTATTTTAAAAATCGTCATGTTTTTAGATCACAATACTTGCATGGTTCTTAAAGGTATAATGTCGTTGATTTTGGTGATTTTTTTTGTCCAGATATCTGTTACAAGGAGTATATTAAAAACATAAAGTAACACTAATTATCAAGTTTTAAAGTGAAAAGTCCATCCAATCTCTTTTATTTTCATGATACACATCTCGAACATAAATTCCTGTCTGTACGACAAAAATGTCTGCAGATGGAAAACCTGCACACGGTCGTACGATAATTTTAACTAGAAAAAGAAACAAGAGAGAAGTTTTGGCGAATTATAATAAAACAAGAATTAACATATGCCACCAACATAACATGTAGTTTGGAAATTGGGACATGCATAATTAATGATGCAGGGAGAAGCTGCACACCAAAAATAATGAAAATACATGTTTAATCTCATGTTTTGAAGGTAAATATTAATTTTAAACACAAAAAAATGACCGAATTCAACAACATTCTACCTTTAAGGGTACTTACTTTACCTAAAAAAAAGGTATAAGAATATTCTTCTTTACAGGTTAGGGAACTTGGAAATCCTAAAGGAAAGAAACCAAAGGAAGTGCCACATCATTATGAAGTGACAGAATCTATCAAGGTTCTCCTAGATAACAATGAAGAAATTCCATTACCACTACTTGCTAAACTGTTAAAGTTTAAATTATTATGGATCAAATCAAATGATCAGAAAAGAAGGGAACAAGAGAGAAAGGTAAATATTGTTCTGAATCTCAACAGTTTATGACAATATATATTTTTTTTGTGTCAGTGTAAAGTTCATCATTAAGACTTTTTAGAGCTACAAAAGAAATACAAAACCATGTTATGTCTATTCTATCTTATGCTCATTTTCATTGCCAATTTAAAAATTGATCTCAGCCTGCTTTATGTAAAATTATAGTATAGTACTCTTGCATTCTGATTAGCAGAAATAAATCATGAGTAACCGAAAAACGCAGTAATTCACAAATGTGCATTAGCCCATAGTGAATTGATGTTGTTCAGTTACAAGATTTTACACCTCTGTTTGTAGTTATAAGACATTTGTAACTTGCTCATTTATATTTTTTATTGTGATGACATTGGTACTGTGACATCATAGTGAAATAAACATTCTTGTTTCACTTGGAAATCTCAATATTTCATGGGTATCTACATGTCATGTGTATATAATTATATGTATTTAATTTGGAAATTATTTTTAATACATATAAAAGTGTGTGGTGATCTTTTAAGAATTGTAATTAGAAAGCTTAAACCTTTTTTACAACCACCATCAGGGAGAATTTTCTGTTCTGTGTGGACAAAAGTTGAAGAAAAAGGTGAGATCAGTAGGAAAAGGTCTTTTGATAATAGGTATCATCTTAAACCCTGTTTTTGAATGCCATTTATTTCTTCAGTAGATTTTTAAGGTGTTTTTTTTTTAGAATTATGATAAACATTTATTTTAGTAGATATTTTTGTAAGTAGAGTTTCTTTTGCAGAAATTTAAACTTGAATAGTGGCTGAAAATATGAAACATTTTTACCATTAATTTCATTTTGATTTGTGTAGTATTTATGTATTCTGGTACTGTTTGATTTAATCGTAAGATTAAGTGTTTTTGCTTGTCAAATATATTTGACTTTTAAAGTAGTAAATTGAATTGTTGTCAGCATAAATAATACCGTACTGTAAATCTGTGAAGGTATTTTATCATTTGTTTATATTGCTGTTAGACATCCAGTTGTTATACTTATTATTACTTGTCTGATAAAAATCCTTACTCTCTCCGAAATGTTGTAAGTGAAAAATTACAAATCCCAAAGGCAAAAACTGAACTTTTTAAGAAAACTTTTACATACTCTGGACCAAAGCTATGGAATGAACTTCCGTTTTTGATACGGCAAGCTTCCTCTCATAATGCATTTAAAATAAAAGTTAAAAGTCTCATTTTAAATGATGATGTACCTTAAATTACCATTAAATATTTACTAAATCTTTTTGTGTATACTTATTACAATGTATTGCTTCTTGTGTGTAACTTTTGTATAGTGTATTTTACAATGTATGTTGAAATATGTCAATGAGGGCCTCAGGGAAGATTAGTTATTAACTAACTGTGTAACCCTCTATAAATAAAGAATTTATTATTTTTATAGGATTAAACTCTTTTTTTCAGCATGTGTAAACGGTGCCGATGCAATCACAAAATGAATAAATGTCCGAAGGATGTTTATGTAAAGTTTGTGAGTGCATCAGCACCATTTACACATGCATGAACTCCTGAAAAGAAGCGTTTAATACTTATAATTCTTACACGTGAATCTTTTCCCTATTTTGATTATTAAACTGATTTTCAGGCTTGCTTTCAATCGGACACTATCGTAGTTTCCTGTCTTCGCCGCCATATTGTTTATACTGGTTATACAAAAAATTTCATTGAGTTATGAACGGATCAAGCACGAAAAAGTTCATCAAGTTATGAACGAATCAAAAACAAACACGTGACAGTGCTCTTGTCCAATCAAAAGGCATGAAAACGATATACATTAATTCTATAAGAATTATCAAGAGTTGAGGCTTGGAATACCATTAACCGATTTAACTCTGCCACATTTTTGTGCCTGTCCGTAAGCCAGGATCTGGATTTCCAACATCCCTTTTCAAAGTATTTTTTATGTTCAATGATTGGAGGTGAGAGGTCATTGTTCGTTTTGTTGATTTTGATGGAATGGCCGACCATCACTGTTTAAACATTCTTTATATAATTTTGTAATCATTTACAATTTTTTATCATGTTGAGGTAGAACCATCATTCTATTTTTGTATATACATGTAATTTAAATTATACCAATTATAAGTACAGTCTGTACATGCTGTGAAAAATACTACTTTCATTTTCAATTTGAAAAAAACAATAGAGAATGATGCTACGTAATCAGGAAAATACATGTGATGTAAGAGGAGTTTTATTTTATTTTGGTTTTTGGAATGCAGACATGATCACAAAGTAGTACTTAGTTAAAATTACAAATATCTACAAAGTTAGACATGCCCACCCATACAACGGTGACTTATAACTTTATTTTAAAAGAATTTCAGATACAGATAGTAAAAAATATTTTCAGTTCAAGTTGTCACTGCAGTATAGTTATTTCATTTAGGCTTCACTTTTTTTCTCTTTTTTTATGAAAAGTAAAATCTAATCAACGTTTGTCAAGACTTTGAAGAAGACGTTTGAGAAAAACACAAGGATCGATAGATACTTCAAATTACTGTTATCTTTTATTTAATATTTTTGGTTTCTGTTAAATTATAAGTTATACAAATGTATATGGTAAATAAATGTGTTACCAAAGACATTTTTTATCATTGTACATATTTTTCAATGTACCTTTTTATCAGAATGGGTAGGCATGTTTATACTTGGCTGGAGGTCTGATTTGGTGGTAATGACTGAATTTACAAGCCATAAGCACTTTATTTTGTGGATTCTACTGGAGTGCAATACACATAATATATATTGTCCTAACACTGGATTTGCACTCCACCCCCATTGTGACAATGTCACATTGTCACAATCGGGGTGGGGGTGGGGTGCAAATCCAGTGTTAGGACAATATATGTGCTATATTCACAAAAAATAATTGTAATAAAACTTTTAACAGAATATGTCCATGATCAAGTTAGATATATAGTTGTGTATTAAAAGAAACATAAGCAGTTTTTCCTCTACTTTCAAGCAAACTGTGAATCTTAAAAAGTTATGATAATAATTTACTGGATTTCACTGAAATTATCATTCTATTGATCAATTTTATGTATTATGTCTGTGTAACTTTATTGAAACTGAACATTTTTCCTGTCGAAATTGTGAATGGCTTCATCACAAAGCCAAATCCTGATTGTGATGAGCCACTTCTTTTCAATACTTCAGTAGAATCAAAAGTTATTCTGACTTCACATGATGACAGAGATTGCTATGCTCTGTCTGAGTTGTATAATACCTTTGTCGAAAGACAGCTGAAGAGATATAGAACAAAGACAGGCAATATCAAACTATATCTCATGTGAAGATCTTAAATCACAATATTTTTGTGACTTCCAATGTAAAATCTTCACTTTTAGTGGTATATTCATACAACATAGATCTGTAAAGGTAACGGTAATAGTCTTTTGCACATGCCTAATTTGATTTTAAAATTATACGTTTTTATACCTTTTTATGCAAATTATTTCCCTCATTACTGACAAAATAGTAACCTGGTGTAGCAAGAGCAATATTGTAAGGACATAAAATTTGAGTATAATTTTCTTATAATTTCTAGATATTTGAACCTCGTCAAAATCAGAGGATAATTATTTGAAGCAAACAAAAAATTACATGTTGATACAACATTAAAATTTTGAACAGATTATGGGGGAAATATATCCTATTTTCATTGAACTTTGCATGAAAGAGAACTCTTTGGCCCACCTTAAAGGGAAATAACTCCTATAAAAGGTATAATTTTATAATCAAGGTCAGAAATGTGAAAATGGTCTATTGTTGTGGACCACACTTTAAGGGAAATTTGTTCTTTAGATGCACCTGCTGAGAAATCAGAACAAATTGTCAACACCATATATCTTTTATCTTTTTTTCCTGCTCTTTTGGAATGTGGTCAGATGATTTTTGCATTTGATTCATAAACATGTGTTTACAACAGTAAAGAACAATTTTAAGAATGATAGATTACTCAGGATTTCTTGATTTAGTGGTAAAATAGCATTTTTCTGTACTGTATATACCAGTAATATATACCTTAAACTATCCCGTACCAGGACCAGGTAACATTTGGTAAAATATCTCAATATAATGAAATTAAGAGAGAATTTTTTTTATTAAATTATATAAAAATGGTTTATATTGATAAAATATGTTAGCATAATGTCATGACAAGTCATATTTCAGCAATAAGCAGTAACTATGTTTTAATGTACCGGTATTAAGAAATTCAGCATATTGTAAATTGACTATTGTTCATATATGATTGACATTCCAAATTCAGGCTGCTTTAGATAAAGGAAAAGAAAAGAAAGGATCAGCAAAAGGAAAAGATAAACCTAAATCTGCAGGAAAGGGTAAAGGAGGGGGTAAAAAGACACCTGAACCACCATCAGCAAAAGAGGGATCAAAACTCAGAAAACGTGGGGAAGAAGATGATACTGGAAAATACATTGGTAAATAATTTGTTACAAACAAAATGTGTTTCATCTACGAAAAAAATTACCAATATTACTGTCCTTGTGCAAGAACTTTTAACCAACTAGATTAGGTGTCAGCTAATTTTGTTTTACCAATATGCAGACAGTTTGTATAATATCATTTTATCATGTAAATGAACTTCACTGCAACCTTTAGAAAAAGAAGTTGACCTACAACATCAAAGATGAACCCTTCATGAACATTATTTTGTACGTAGAAATCAAAGTATTGTGGTAGAAAAAATTAAAAATTTAAATACCACTATTACAATATTTCTGATATTAAATTGTAAAATATAATGAAAATATAATATTGAAATCAAATCAAATATTTTTGTTCACAGATGATGAGCCTGATGATGGAGCTAACCACTATATAATTGTCACTGGCTACAATAACCCTCATTTGTTTGGTCAGTTGGCTGAACTTGGTATCAATGTGGAGTCTATCATCAAAATCTCATCTCAGGATTATGACAGATTTGAGAAGAAAGGTGATGAACCACCGATTGAAAAAGATGAGAGGACTTTAGGTATGGCTTTGTATGTCATAGAAGACTTGTAGTAAGAGATCAAACAGATATTAAAGCAAAAGTTGATCTCATGAATAGTGTTAAAGAAATAATTACATGTTTTAGTAATATCACAGCATCTTAATTATATAGAGAAAATATCATTTGGATGGAACAAGAGATTTTAACCTTTGGAAATCATGATTTAAAATATAAAAATGGAACATTCATCTACTGTGAATGTACGTTTATTCGTGGATGTCAATATGAAGAAAATTCCTTTGCTCATAGGTTCATAACTTGTTATTTTTATACAAGCAATACATTATTCTCAATGGAAATTTTGCATTTTGCAGTGCATTTTATTTCATGGTTTTAATGGACCAGGAAATCTGTACGACACAAATGATAATGCTGTGATATACTCTCACTTGTTGTTTATTTTCAGTAGAATATCAGTGGCTGAGTCAAACTAATGTCGTAGATCATAAGATGACACATCAGTTTAAAAATATATTGATTATGTAAACCTTGATATCTCAGTCGTCAATATCTCAAACAGTCCAACTAATTTTTGGTCCTGAAAATAATAAATCAGTGTTTCATGTGAAATCAGACAGAAATGTTCTCTGTTGCACTACTTACATAACAAATGGAATGTAATATATAACAGTTTACAATTGTGTACATTATTATCAGAGGATATTTGATAAAAATTATTGTTTCAATGAAATTTGAAGCCAATTTTTATTATCAAAGAAAATCGAAAATACAAAAATGTAGTATAAAGAGAAATGAGTATGTTTTAGTTTTGTTTGTGTAGCAGCATAGCAATATCTTTTTATTTACAAAAGGAAATTAAAATTAGAATAAAAAGTTTACAAAATATACAAATAAATCATTTCTGATCATTGTCTGATGACTGTGAAATTACAGTTACATAATATTGTAGCCATTTTGAAGCATTGTTGATATATATCTAGAAATTGTACAACTTGGATCATTATACTGATAACTGAAACACATTTTATCCCTTCAAGTTTGAGCCACTGAAGCCATATTAATTATATTTTTATTTTATGTTGTTTTTTTGTTTTTTTCAATTTTGCTGATATATTTGTACATCTCATATATATTTCATGTTACATGAACACATTTACATGTTAATATAAAAATAAGAATCTTAAAGTAGGTAATCTTATAGATACAATATACTAATATTGTATACTATGGACTAGAGTGAAACAATTTTTATATGGTTTTTACATGATTTCTATATATTTATTACAATGTTTCTAAACTTTTTAACTTTCTGCTATGTTTTATATTACTGTCGCCTGTTACTGAGGATGAGCTTTTTATTATGTTTAAAACTATGAAGTTCAAGATATTTTGAAAATTAATTTCATATTTTTCTTCAATCGTAACTACTCGGCCATTCTCGCTACCCTGCAAATAACCTCGTATGCATTAGGCGTATAAATCGTACTACTTTGCCATTCTCGCTACCCTGCAAATAACCTTGTATGCATTAGGCATATAAATCGTACTACTTTTCACATGTCAGTTACATGAAAGTTTGATAAAGTTATATTTTAAACAATTTTCTATATTTCAATTATTTTCATGGATAAAAGTTAAAGTTTTAATTAGTTTTGCATGATTAAAGATTTTACTTAGTAAGTCTTCCATACTGAATTTTCGTGGACTATATTTTTGTGCGGCTTATATATAATTAACTTCCGGCAAACAATTTAAGAAGAATTTCTCCTATCTGCATACAAGGTTATTTGCAGGGTTGCGAGAATGGCCGAGTAGTTACGATTGATTTTTCTTCTCAGTTTAAGTAAAGTTTTGTGAGCAAAGTACTCGATAAAATGATGATAAAAAAAATAATCCTAGAATCTGTTAAATTAGATATTTTCTAATAAATTACATGGAAATATCTGCTTTATGGTAATTATTTTATTACACAGTAAATCAACTGATACCTTGGACACTCTCACGGCAGGTCAGTGGTTTTCTATATGTCTCTTCAATTTCCTCCATCAATAAAAGTGACCGCCATGATTAAAGATATAACTAAGATATAACTTAGCATTGTTGAAACTGAACAAGACGTTAAACGGTCATAGCAAAGACTATCCTTTTTACACTACAGTTTATGAAGAAACTAGTCACTTTCAAAAGAATTGGACAGTATACATTGATATATTATTCGATAGGAAGTTAAAATCTTTCTCAGTATAATTCAGTGAAACCTGTCTAAACAGAACCCTAAATAAACAGGAATCTTTTATAGACCTAAACTCAGAAATAGAATCCCAATGTAAGAAATCCTGGTGGAATTAACCTGTATAAACCAAATACCTGTTTATTCTAAACACAAAAGTTGGCACCAGCTCCCAGGTAGGTTTGGTTTAGACAGGTTTTTGTGTACCAAGTGGATAGTGATTGATTTTGTTCAAATACTGTATCCCCAACTGAATAATTGCCAAAGGTATCAGTTGATGATCTTGTAATATCACTTCTACCAATATCATGGCATATCATGCATGAATTTCAGAGAGATGTAAAAGCAGACATCATTTGGGTATGTAAAACAAAACAACTTAGAAGTTGTGGCATGGTCATCAAATATATACAACTATAAAAAGTTTAGTGTAGCTTTTCAGCAAATTATTTGTATTCATGTAGAAAGTTTCAAATTTGCATTCCATTTTTCAATGACCAAGAATATTTATACTACAAAATCTTATTAAAACTTATGATGTATTTATTCAACAGTTAGTTGTATTTAAATGTGAGTTCACCCACAATACAAGTGAATATGAGAGGTACCCTGCAAAAACACTCCAGCAAATTGTTTTTACATGGTAAAATAAACAAATATATCCAATCCAGGATAGGTTTAAGATAAACTGTATAATTGCTTTTTTGTATGTTTCTTGACACAAACTGCATATTGTCGGTAATCTCCCAAAACTACTTCCACTGAAAACGAAAAAAAAGAGGTCAGACTCAGACTCACTGATGGCATACCGTTCTTCAGATGCTTTGCTTTACAAGAGAACATTTAAAAAATAGATTTAAAACTCAACCTAAGATATATGTTTTAAGAACTGATTGTATTATTATTTGCTGAAAAGCTAAACATTGCATCATTGCTGGTTGTATGTATGTTCCACAAGTTACCCAACCCACCATTGATTTGTTCATCCATTGTCTAGCTTTGCCATTGATTATAAGCTTAAATATGTTTATCCAAGTTTTATTATTGTTATTTTTTGTACATGCCATTTTTTCCAGTACCCGGTACTCTTCATTATCCTACATTCAGTAGTTTGTGTTTCATCTTTAAGAAGGTGAAATTTTTGTTTATACCTTTTAATTTGACAAATTTGATTTTAAGCATTTTAATTCATAAATTTCTAATATCAGCAATAAGGGTAATAACAAAATTACCGAACACCGAGCAATCTTCCAAAGGGAAAGGCAAAACTCATAAATCAACAAACAGACAAAATCAGTCAACAACCAGAAAGCTGGGAAAACCGCAATGGCCCTGACTTGGTACATCTTTTTTTTTCAATTGAACATTTTATATGATATATCATGTGACAACAGGATAGTTTTGCTAGATAATGGACAAAGGGTATATGGTTTTTTTTGGTGTATTATCTATTACATAAAAATATATGTTCACATAGCAATATTTTTACTATATGGAATAAAACAAGAAATTTTATCCATTTGAGAAAACACTTCTGAGCTTAGCCTTATTTTCAAGACATTTTGACAGTCTTTTAGAAACAATAGCAAGTTCTTTATTTTATTTTCTATTGAATAAGAAATGTGTATGTGTATAGTCAAAATACACTCCTTAGACCAATTATAAAAATATATTTGTTTATTGTAACCCTGGTTACACATTGTAGAATTAAGGTAATCTGTTTTTCAAATGTTTAAATGTCTTGTTTAACAGCATATTTGTTTTTCAATAATGGCCTAATAGTAATACATCAATTAGTTTGATATTTTCATATCATCACAGTCAAACCATGTTTAATATCTTAAACTGTCAGTGGTTTTCTCTGGGCATTCTGGTTTCCTCCACCAATAAAACTGACTGCTATGATATAACTTAATTACTGTTGAAAGTGGCATTAAACACCATAACCCTAACTCTTAAACTTGGACAAATTATTTCTTTTGATAACTCAAGATAAAAATATGTACGTTCATATAAGTTATTATATACTCAAATACTCTTGTGAATTCAAATTAAAAAAATATATGTCCCTGCAAATACAACACAAAAGTAAATAACATTTGTGAAAAGTTAGAATTTTATAAGCATAATTATAAAAGCCAATAATAATTTAAACTTTTGCAAAAATTATCTGCTACATGTATATGGTATTATGTGGAACCTTTCTTAAACACAATTTTCTTGATTTTATTTAAGATATTACATATATATATATATATATTGGATTATGGGTATTTTTGAAGCACAAGTTTCTGTGGCATGGTGGCATCACTATGAATGAGAAAATTTTATAACCATAGTGCTATTTTATATTATAGCAAATTCTGAGTTTTATATTTGCTTCCTCAGATTCAATGATATTCTAGCAAATCCTGAGTTTGATGTTTGCTTCCATTGTCCTGACTATATTGTAGCTATTCCTGAGATTTGTATTTGCTTCCAAATATTTAACAGTATTATAGGAAATCCTGAATTTTGTATTTGCTTCCATGGACCTGACTATATTAGAGCAAAACTTGAGTTTTGTATTTGCTTCCATGGACCTGACTATATTATAACCAAACTTAGTTTTATATTTGCTTCCATAGAATCAACAATTATAGCAAATCTGAGTTTTGTATTGTTTCCACAGATTTAAAGTTATTATAGAAAATCCTGAGCAAAGTTATCTGAATCTCAGATATTGGGAGAATGATAAGCAAGCAAATAAAATGAAAATCTTGATATAAGTTTGTTTCATCTACAAAACATAGGATTACGTTGTCTTCTTACAGTGACATTTAAAATGTCAATTGTGTCCTACTTTTCTTCTCTTTTTTTAAATTTGTTTTCCATGGATGTCTGAATTACATTTTTTTTGTAAATTTTTTCAAACTTGTCTAGTTTACTGTCATGCAACATCAAGCTTCTGTCAAAATTATAATTGTTTTTTCGATTTGTGACTCTTTTCAACTTTATTTAACAATGAAACAGACTGTATGATGGGATATTCCAGAATGAGGTTGAGTGATATAACATGTAATAAATATAGTTTGCAAAAAAAATATTTCTTATCATTTTACTGTATTTTTTTGTAGCACTAGAAGAGGAAGAAATGAAAGTGAAACAAAAATTGAAAAAGGAGCTGAAAGTTTTTTGGAAAGATGTTATACTACTGTTACAGAAACCATCTGATGATTCAAAGTTACACGATATCTCTAAATTAGATTATGAAGTAAAAAATCTGGTCGCACCTCAAAACCTGGAAGATGCAGAGCAAAAGGTACTAATTATGTGTAATGCCTAATTTGGTGCTTTATATTTTTTTTAACTCAACTGGCCAATCGTCATGTCAGCTATTGCCATCACTTGGCATCTGTCATTTGTTCACTGTATGTCATAAACTTTCACATACATGTATAACACTTCTTCTCTGAAACCACTGAACCAAATTTAACCAAACTTGGCTGGGAATGTGTTTTACAGCCCTGCCTTCAAGATAGAAATATCTGTGATGAGTGGAAGAGGATTACATCTTTCAATTTCAGTGATGAGTGGATGATCACATCCTTCATAATCACTGATGAGTGGAGGATTGCATCTTTCGAAATTTGAAAAAGGACAGACAATACAATGACAAAAGAAAAAAAAAATATTGACAAAGCAGTACTTCAAAAACTAGATATTAAGCAAAACGATGCCCACTAAGTAATTTTGGAACTCATGCAGGTGCCATAGAATGGTAAGCAGTTCCTTAATAAGCATTATTGACATGTAATATATGTTTGACCGAAATTGTTATAATGATGGAGTCAGTCCATCAAAACTCAAAATTAATCTTAAATAAGAACTTTCTTATCTTACTTAGTTTATACTTAATTTGTATTTTTTTTTTGTGGAAGTAATTATACAGTCAAGAATGATCAAACATTCCAATTATAATATAAGGTGATTGGAATGTATGAACATACATGACTGCATAAATGCACTAAAACGACATTAAAAAAGAGATTAAGCTTTTTTTTTTTGTCATAGCCTACATCATTATTGATTATCAGACTTTATGATTAGTGATAGATATATTAGATATACAAAGATAAATATAGAATAATGGCAGTTGTGAAGGTCGAGACAGACATTGTCATTAGTATCACACCGAGTCCAAAAGGAGTGATAATGTATGCTGAGGCCTTCACACCTGATATTGTTGTTTTCATTGGTTTCAAAGATGTTTATTTAATACAGCATTTAAATTTGATATTTTTTCTAGGCATTATTTGGTACAGCATTATATGAAGATATAGCTTGTATGATTTATGACTTGATCGATTCTAGACGGCAGCACAGAAACTATTTACAAAATCTCAAACTTATCCATGTTCCAGTGTTTGGACAACCGTCACCTCCTTCACCTGGTGCAGGTATTGTTATAAATAGATCAGTAGTATTTCTGGTGTCCAGAATGAATTTATCATTTCTTGTTAGTGTGAGACATAATAAGGAAACACATATTTTTTTCTTGAGAAATATTTGTCATAAAATTCAACAGTTTCACAAAAACATATTGAGTTAGGTGTTTTGATTTGGCAACCAATAACCACCCATTAAACATTTGAAGTACAATACTAAGGAGATTAAAACATTAATTTTCTTCTTTTTTCTTCTTTTTTTTTGTGCTAAATATACAACATTACACAACTTTTGTCTGTAAAGAAAAGAATGTAACAGAAATACAACATGAATTAATGAGCACAAATTTATTTGTCTTTTAATATTCTTACAGATGATGGAAAACCTGTGTCAGGGGCACCCACTCCTGCTGCAGAAAAGGATAAAGGTGGAGTCCCTCCTGCTACTTCTGCTCTCCCTGACCAAGATTTTGTGACCCAAACAGACATGAGATATTATAATGACCTTATGAACTCTATTCCACAGGAAGCTGTCACTGTACCATTAGTCATGCACTCTATGTTAGAACAGGTAAGATCTGATTATAAATTATCTCCCCTTCATAACAATGACCTTATGAACTATGTTCCACATTAAAGCTGTTGCTCAATCTTAGCAAGTACTGCATTATTAGACTAGATATGATTTGATGATGAGAGTTAGGTCCCCTTCATTTGGAATAGTTTTATTAATCTGTAACTTTACCTTCTTTTTTACAGTGTCCTTGACATTTCTTTCTTTTTC
Organism: Gigantidas platifrons; assembly: GCA_002080005.1. Classification (NCBI taxonomy): domain Eukaryota; kingdom Metazoa; phylum Mollusca; class Bivalvia; order Mytilida; family Modiolidae; genus Gigantidas; species Gigantidas platifrons. The sequence goes on along the minus strand of MJUT01028658.1, from coordinate 754,342 downwards.
AATGCCCTTCACATTTAAATCTGTTGTACTGTAAATAATCACTGTTTATGTCTTAAGTAAGCAATGAAAAAATAGATGCAGAACATGTTTTGTAATTGGTTTAGATTTCATGTAGATTTCCTCAACCAAGTACTTAACTTGATGTGCTAAACCAGCCTACACCACATTCTTTTCTCTTTTCATCCTTAAGTTTATTTATTTTGCTTAGATTGTAGCAACTGAACATAGCAAAGATCCACCAAGTGAACAGCTGCCTCCTAAACGTAAAGATGGATTGAACTCTGAACTTGCTAAATACATCAGCGGAATGGCATTTAAATTAGCCTTGACAGAGGAAGAGCATAATGTGAGTTGTTTACCAAAAGCCTTCTAGGATTAGCTAAAATAATTAGTCCATTATTTTTACTGATCTAAGAAATTGCATGATAAACAAAATATCCACAAATTGTTTAATTATTTTATAATAATTTTATTATCTACTCGGCTTGAAAAATTAGTAAGAAATTCTCAGTGAAAGTAGCATGTATATTCTTTACTGTCGATGCATTTTAAAATCCTTGTAGGGGCGGATTATTAGTTCAATACAAAAAACTTTGTTGGATGCATAATTTCGTGGTTTTTGTGTTTGAAAGTGCTTGAAAATGTGCAAAAAACTTTGATTGTTTGTGGTAAAATATGCATATGGTTACCATAATCAGCCTTAAATGAACACTACGTTATGCATCAAATACACAACTGCAAGTTGACCCTCATGTTAGGAGTTGCGCAATTATAAAACAAGACAGAAAACCTTGTTATCTGAAGTTATCCCATTCCTTTGTCGTGAATATCATCTATATAACTGTTCATTGTAGCTTTATAAACTACAGCATAACATTGTTTATTTCATACTTATTTAAGGTCGATGGATGTCATTTATTTACATTTCCAAAGTACAATTTTAAACAAAAGTTATTATTTTTTGTTGAATTTAAGAATTCATAGCTTGTTGTACCACATGAAAACCACAAAAAATGTTATTCAATAACATAGTATACCACAACATGTATATATTGCAGAACATGTTTTATCTGCTGTATGTTTTTGTCACAGTGGTATATATGTTTTAGATTTTTGAGATTGTATTTTTTATGTTTTAAACAAATAATTTGTCTAAATACATTTTTTTTATTTCTATTAATAATCTTAACAAAAATTGAATAAAATATCAAAAAGTTTTGTTAAGATTATTAATAGAAATGTTTAGAAAAATTATTTGTTTAAAATATAAAAAATATACAATCTCAAAAATCTAAAACACTGACATTTTTATTTGTAAACATACATTTCTGACAACTAGTCTTTCTCTTTCATAGAATACTGAAAGTTTGTTACGCATATTTTCTAGATTCTGTCTAATGCATTTGACCTACCTGATAGACCACCAGAGAAAACTAATGGTCCACTTCTAATGAATGCACAAGACAAAATCACACAGAGCTGTCAACATTTAAAGACTATCCATGGTTTTGACCCTGAGAAAGTTGAGAAAGAAATGTTAGAACATCTTCCTTTCTCTGCTATCCTAGATCTGCCACGCCCAACATCTCAGGTGGCAAAGGAAAGAGCTGCACGGCTACAGGAACTGGTACACTTTTGCGCTACTGGTGGACTTTCACAGTCAGGTACGTACTTAGTTGGTATTTGGTACAGAGAACAATTATTTGGAGTTTCATTTTTGTTCTTTTAAATTTTATTTTTTTAATACAAAATGATTAAAAATGATGATATCTCCTGGGGGTCGTCGTGGTCGTGATCCTATGGTAGTTGGGTTTATAGTTCTACCTATGGGGGTCGTCTTGGTCGTGATCCTATGGTAGTTGGGTTTATAGTTCTACCTATTGGGGACGTTGTGGTCGTGATCCTATGGTAGTTGGGTTTATAGTTCTACCTATGGGGGACGTCTTGGTCGTGATCCTATGGTAGTTAGGTTTATAGTTCTACCTATAGGGACGTCGTGGTCGTGATCCTATGGTAGTTGGGTTTATAGTTCTACCTATGGGGGTCGTCTTGGTCGTGATCCTATGGTAGTTGGGTTTATAGTTCTACCTATGGGGAACGTCGTGGTCGTGATCCTATGGTAGTTAGGTTTATAGTTCTACCTATGGGGACGTCTTGGTCGTGATCCTATGGTAGTTAGGTTTATAGTTCTACCTATGGGGGACGTCATGGTCGTGATCCTATGGTAGTTAGGTTTATAGTTCTACCTATGGGGGACGTCATGGTCATGATCCTATGGTAGTTAGGTTTATAGTTCTACCTATGGGGGACGTCGTGGTCGTGATCCTATGGTAGTTAGGTTTATAGTTCTACCTATGGGGGACGTCGTGGTCGTGATCCTATGGTAGTTGGGTTTATAGTTCTACCTATGGGGGGCGTCGTGGTCGTGATCCTATGGTAGTTGGGTTTATAGTTCTACCTATGCAATCTCTACTAACGTTGTGGTTCAAATCCCACTCATGGTGAGGTTTGCTCAATACAACATTATGTGATAAAGTTTTTCAGTGACGCAGCAGGTCGGTGATTTTCTCCGGTACTCTGGTTTCCTCCACCAATAAATCTTACCACCACGATATAACTGAAATATTGTTGAAAGTGGCATTAAACACCATAACCCTAACCCTAACCCACTTTGATATTTCTTGATTTATGTCTGCTTGTTGAATATCTTGACCTTTGTTATTGTGTTAACATTAGCCTTTATTGTCTTATCATTTTAGAAATAGATAGAGCTTTTAAACAGTTTGTTTTTGAATGCATGGATTGGTCAGCAACAGATCCCAATGGGTTCATCATGACCAGGGACAGCGAGGGTATGGTCCACTCTGCAATCCCTTGGGATGATCCATACCCTTTCTTTAAAGGGATGATTCCACATCATTTAAAATCCGTTTTGAAGGATCCAATGTCATCTACACCATCTGAGGAAAGATCAGGTAATGAAATCAGCCTTACAGTAAAATGTCTGCTAGTGAGTGGGTGTATGTGGGTTGTGTCTTTAGTGAATGAATGAACACTTTACAGTAGAGATGTCAAACAAATACTCAAATACTCTATTATTGCTTGGCATATCTGGGTATCAATTTTTTAAACAAAACAAGAATAATTGTTTTTAATAAAACCAAACAAGTTGAAATTACCCCATGCTGAAGCTCTTTAATATCTTTTGAACTCACAGACTTTATTAGCTAAACTTATATATATTTTCTTTTCAATTGTTTCTTTTACATTTTTGTATGTCTTTTGATCCTTAACATAAATTTTTTCCAAAATTTTGACGCAAAACAATGTATATATTTGGCTACCGTATGTGTCATTACTAAATATATGAGCAAATTCAGGAATATTGTTCTGTAAAACTGCAGAGCACTCGAGTAACTGTTGTCTGTGTAATTGACATCCTACTCTATAGTGAATTCACTGGTGATGGTTACATCTGCTGTGTAATTGACATCCTACTCTATTGTGAATTCACTGGTGATGGTTACATCTGCTGTGTAATTGACATCCTACTCTATAGTGAATTCACTGGTGATGGTTACATCTGCTGTGTAATTGACATCCTACTCTATAGTGAATTCACTGGTGATGGTTACATCTGCTGTGTAATTGACATCCTACTCTATAGTGAATTCACTGGTGATGGTTACATCTGCTGTGTAATTGACATCCTACTCTATAGTGAATTCACTGGTGATGGTTACATCTGCTGTGTAATTTGATCGAAATTTAATGCTCTTTTTTTAAAAGTGCAGTCATAGTGAAAGATAGCAACAAGGAATATTTTTTTTATGATTTTACAATGGTTATGAAATTTTGGACAATTTCCTTTTCAAATTTAATCAATGCTATTGAAACTATTCTAAATGTTAGTAATTAATTTACATAATAGTGTTACAAATCAAGTTTATTAATAAGCCAAGCTGACTTTGACAAGATTACATGCATTGATCAGTGTCAATATCTATAAATAAAACCTACCTTTTATAAAATACAGTTGAATCTGTCCATGCGATCACCTTTATTAAGCAGTCACCTGTATTAAAAGGTTACTTTTTTCTTGTCCTGTCATAGAAAATTTCATATGAATTGAACATCTTACCCCTTTCAAGAGGTCAGCTGTCTTAAAAGATTGATTGTACATTTAAATGGTACCATGAGTTATTGAAATTAGCAATCACTGTCATAGAATACAAATTGAAGAAAATTGATAGTAAAGTGGAGTTTTGATTTATACAGCTATGTTTTGTTGTGTGTATGCATTTTCATAACTCAATCACAAACTCACGTGGATGCCTCACTTCATGTGTAATAAAATATCATTGTTATTATTCACATGTTGTTACTACATGTATATTCAGTAATTAACAGTTTGATTTGAACCTTCATTAATGAAAATGTGGAACTATGGGATACATATATCAGTAAAGTGTTGATTCAATGTTAATGACAATTTTAATGATCTGTTAATGATAAAGTGATGTAATTTGATCAATCTAATTAAGATTAGATGTTTGTTGTATCTTTTTTAGTTTTTAGTTTTTGGTTATACACTAATATCTAACGATATCCTGTATGGGGTAAATATATGATCATATTTTCAACTGACCAATCATCTATGAGCCTACCAAATCTTGTGGTATTAAAATCAACTGCCCACTGAGAGTTGTTGTCCGATTGGTCAATATGTATATCTATCTTGTATATGATTGAACGGTCAAAGATAAATGAAAGTTTACTTGACACGACCCCAAACAGGATGTTGTTAAATGTTTAGTGTATTGTCCCAAAATATTGGAAAAGATACAACAAAAATCAGATTTTAATTAGATTTTAATTTGAATGGATAGTTGGCTACTTAATGATTCATTAAAATTTTGATACAACTTTGTCATTATTTTAGCACAATTGTAAAGAGGTTATTTTTAAATCCCTTCATCAATTTAGCTCAAACATACTGACTGATATTTTAATAAAATATCAATTTTAGGACTGCCAAAGTATTTATTAATATTTATAATAGTATCAATGTCAGAACTGTCAAAATATAGATACACATAGTTCCATAACTAACTGTAAAATAATCACAGTGTTTTAATTGTTGTTTTGTTTTTTCATGTGTGTACAGTACGAATTGATCCAATACCGAGTAAGTGTGTCACTAATATTGTAACGGTATATTTTCTCTCATAAAGGGCTATGAAAATGATATTCTTGATTCTCTCATCTCTCTCATATATTTATCGGTACTACAATTTTGAGATTTAATTTCTAAAGTTGATAAAATTATAATTTAAAGAAAAAAATTGCCATCTCGATTGAAATTTTGAAATTTAATTTGTTTAAATTAAGATGTAAAAAAAAAGATTGCCATATAGACTACAGTTTGGAGATTTATTTTCAAAAGTTAATAAAATTATAATGTTAAAAAAAATTACCCTCTCACCTGTAAATTGTAATTGTTGCAAACCATTTTCACTAAAGGACAAGAGATGAGAATCTAGAAACTGTTTTTTATGGCCTGATAATAGTCGGCTAAAACAGAAGTATAGCAAATTTTCTGTTTAAGTTGTCTAAAATGCTTTTCACTATTGCCGGATAATTTTCGTGGCTTTTTAAGGGTAGCTATATTTTTTTCATGTGGAATTCTTTCATTAGTTAAATTTATTTGTTAAGTTGAGTTTTGGTTTTTGTAAATTCATTTCTAGATATTTTTTATCAGTTTTATTCTAATTAAATTTTATTGTGTAGCATAATTTGTTTTACCAAATATACATACATAGCGATACAAATCTTAAAATCAATGTTTCATATGGAAAATAAGATATCAGGGAAAAAGTTTCAAGAACATTTTATTTCTGTAATGGTTTATGATATTTCATTTTAAAAGGTGTTAATATTTCAATTTCTAATGTATCAAATACACATTTCTAATACACAATATTCATCATGAAGTCATGTTTTACTTGTAAGCTTCAATCAGACAAGTTAATAAAGGCAAGTTGACATCATTTTTTCATTTTCACCACCATGAAATGAATCCAGATCACAACTCAAGCATGAACATATTTATGTCATTAAATATAATACAGTATTCTTTCAATAATCTTCCTTCAATCCTATCCTTTGCACATGTTCCTTATTTCAAATTATGTGAAAATCTTGCTTACATCATAACATTCTAAACGTCTTCTAACTTATGTATCAGCTTATGTTTAACAGATATGATAGTTATTTTTACAAATATGAAATAGCTATTTTTACAGTTTATGAGTTATTTTTACAGATATGATAGTTGTTTTTACAAATATGAAATAGCTATTTTTACAGTTTATGAGTTATTTTTACAGATATGATAGTTATTTTTACAAATATGAAATAGCTATTTTTACAGTTTATGCGTTATATTTACAGATATGATAGTTGTTTTTACAAATATGAAATAGCTATTTTTACATATATGAGTTATTTTTACAGATATGATAGTTATTTTTTTTTACAGATATGATAATTATTTTTTTACAGATATGACTAAAATAACAGGACTGATCTCTGTGTACATTGTATACTGTAAAGATATTTTGTAATGTGAAGATATGAGTTACCATTCTTTTGATGTAGCTATGTCTTCTGTTTAACTCACCTGGTCCATAGGACCATGTTGGGCTGCTGTTGTTACTTTGTGTCTGTTATTGTCAACATATATTAAATTCTTCTGGTTCAGAACTAATATGCCAAATTGAAACCGATATTGCAAGTATTTTACTGTGGTGGTCCTTGGGAAAATTTGAAATTGGTGACGATGTGAAATTCAACATGGCTGCCAAAGCCGGAAGCACTATCTGATTGGCCGAGGTTGAAACATTTTTTTGTTCAAAGACCAATCGGTGGTTTGAAATTTAATTTGATGTGAATGATCATGTGTTATAAAGATTATGTTGATCAGAAATTAAAGATGGTCACCGCTGCAGGAAAGGGTTAAACAAGACAAAATAGGAAAATGTTACTGCATATGTCTTCTTCTCAAAAACTTAAGAGTGACTATAAGTTATAAATGACAGAATATCTTCTATTTTTTTTGTCGGAATCAAATAGCAGTTTTATTAATATTTAAAAAAAATATAATTACATTGTATTCAAGTTTTAAAAATGAAAAATACTATGATTCCAGCAATTTTAGTACTTTTGCCTCAAATTAGTATTTTAACTGGTTACTACATTGGTTATTTCTTTCAGTCATTATAATGTTTATTTCAGCAATGTAGCGAGTCCTAATGTCAATTATATGTTAATTTCATAAGTACGAAACATTTCTATATTTTTTCAACAGGGATTGATTCTGACTTAATAGATTATTCTATTTCTGGCACCTCCTCTGATGTCACACCCAATGTGTCACCAGTACCTCCACATCAGCATGCAGATAACACTGTCGCTGCTAAAAAACGACCCTCTCGCTCAAAGAGGAAACCTAAACGTAACTGCCTCCTGTTTGGCTTGATGTATTTATTTAGTCTGTATATGCATGATTGTACATGCATGATTAGTTCTGCTTTGATATTGTATGAAATTTATATTGTGTGTCGATTTTAAAGTTTCAAAAATCTTTTTTTTTAAGTATTTCTAAGCAATAAAGAGTGTACAGAAATACAGGTAGCAAAGATTTCATATATTGCAACTTTATTTAAAGTTTGGTTTATACAGGATTCCAGTTTATTCAAGTTTTGGCTTAGAGAAGTTGCACTGTATAATTGTTTTTTAGAATTTGTAGAATTTTTTTCATTTTTTGAAAACACAACTAAATCTAAGAGTTATAACACGTAACAAATTTTAATAAAGGAGATCAGTGAAATAGCTATGGCAGTTTTATTGATAGTTTCATGTATCTTGTATGGGGTACAAATATAGAATAAGATATGTTTAATATTCCAGCTATGAAGCTAAAATTAGTAGTGCTATTATATTATATTATATAAACTTGTGTTACAGTTAGTCATAGTTTAAATAAGCATGTTTGTGATGATAGATAGACTAGAAGATTTGTTTGGAATTTTATTATTTTTTAAAACATGGTATGATTACCAGTAATTATGATAGAAAATATATATGCCAGTGGTAGTTGTTTTTTTTTGTTTTTTTTTTATAAATTATTTTGTGTCAATCTAGACTTCTTATTTAAGACATTAATCTTGTTTTAAAATATGTTATAGCTATTTGTATTATCTCAGTTAAAAGAACCTGTTTTTTTTTTTTCTTTACTGCCCCTTTCACATAAGTAAAAGTTGATCATGTGATACAGATATTATTATACAGTGCAGTGATGAAAGTGTTTTTCTCTATCAGTGGATTTCCTCTTTTTTTTACTTTATTTCTTTTATTACAGTCAAGTTTATGAAGCATTTATATTCCAGAATGCAAATTTACATATGAAATAAAAACATTTGTCTTCTTGGCAATTTATTACTTTTGCCCTTCATTTCTTGTGAGTATTATATTGTGTTGATATCTTACTTCATTTCTGTGGCTAATTACAGGAGCTGCTTCCCCTACACCCCTTGAAGAGATGGGATTGGTCCATAGGAAAAGTGATGTAGACATGACAAATAGTAGTGATGGATCACGTCCAGGATCAGCTGACAGTGGAAGTAGGAAGGGAATTCTCCGACCTTCCTCAAGGTCAAGTACACCTGAACAAAAAAGAATTAGATCCAGGAGTAATTCAGGTAGGTACTTATATTTAAACTGTGTCACTGAGTTTCAAATCTGTTGAAGCTGTAGGAAATTAAAGCTACTTACCGTGTTGCATTAAAATAAATTGCATTTGAAAAAGTTTTCTTTGTGAAACTTAAATTCCACAGTGACATTTATTTGAATCTTTTTTAATGTACAGGTTGTTAAAAAATGCTTTAACATGGTGTGTTTGGTTATTGGCTATACTGAAAGTGAAACTTGGGTGCATTTGGTCAAGTGTTCTTTGAATTCTTCTTAATGTCAACCAATAGGTAAATGGAAGCTGAAAGATTAGCAGACGATGTAAGATAACATTGTCATATTCAACTCAAAAACAAACCTCAGACAGACAGAAAGTTGTTGTTGATAATGTAGAGGCAAAATGAACAAAGTGAGGTAAACAACTTAAGTTCCCATTAGACACAAAGATGACAACCATATAAGGGAGAATATAAAGTATGGACCATTTACCTTGTGATGGAGTACATTATTTGATTTTCAATGGAAAAGGGTAAGATATGGACATATAAAAAATAAGTACATGTACCATACAATAAACAAATAACATGTACAATGTTGTATACAGAATCAAACTAATACTGTTTCATTATGTATTCTATATTTATAAGATAAATTTATTTCCATTTGTTATTTCATATTTATTTAATTGTCCAGCTTGTCTCTAGGTTAGCATTTATTCCATATTAATAATGATTAATTTTCATATTTTATATTTTGTTTCTGATGTTTTTTCGACAGTTGTACATTTTGAGAAGGATCAGGCAGGAAAGCCTATCCGTCATGTAGAACTAGAGAATAATACTGAGTTTGTTGAAGAAGAACCAGAGAAGAGCCCAGAAGATAGCTTACATGAAATTGTTGATGCTCAGAAACGTAGATTAGATCAATGGTGCTTTGCTGAACATTATGAGAAACACACTTTACTGCAGGTTAATAACTTGTTATGCTGATAATAAAAAAACCAATGTTATTGCATGTCTCTCATCACTCTCCAATTTTTAACATTATCTAAACTTAATTTTCTGTGAAGGTATTGTTTCACTTTGTAATTTGGAGAATTTACAGAAGTTTAGTAATGGTTAGTGTGCTCGCCTCCAGTGTGGTAGATCGTGGGTTCAAGCCCAGATCGGTTCAAAGTAAAGAATTGGAATTTTTTGCTTCTCTGCTAAGCTTGCAGCATTAAGGAGAAAGAGCAAACAAAAAAAAGACTGGTTGGCTCGGAATCAGGATAATGTGTCCGAGTGAGGCGACGTGTCTATCCGTGGACTGTTCTTTCATTGAGCTAGCACTATAAAAATCCAACTAAGTGTCTAGTACAAAGCGGACACATCATCATTTCATTGAAAATTAACTTGTTCTCACCATGATATAGCTGAATTGAGTTGGCATTAAATAACAAGCATTCACTCCCTCAGAAGTTTAGATTAAAATGAAAAATATGGATTAAAGTTAATAGGCGTGGTAGAAAAAGCTAAAGAAATAAAGATAAGAATTAAATACATGCATGTTTATATTTGTATTGCTGTTCAAGATACTTGTATAAAGAGGGAAGGGTTGAGATTCCATTGATCGATTTAACGATGCCAAATTTTTGTGTCTGTCCCAAGCCAGACCTGGATTTCCAATGCCATATGGCATATTCAGGGATTTGAAATGAGAGGTTATTGTTTTGTTAATATTGGTGGAATTGTTGAGCTTTGAAAACTTTGAAACTCTCTTTTCACATTCAAAGTAAAAACTAAATTGACATTTTAAAAAACAGTCATAAATATTAAGAGGGCATAATGTTCACATTTTCACATTTTTCTTTCTAAAATTTGTTATGATATTGTTTATATATTTGTTCAGGTATTAAGAGAATCTGTTTACTACCTACCATTTGTTGACACCTACTACAACAAGAGGGACCACTCCATGATGGTGGTTCTACACAATCCTTACTCCCTGGAATTACAAAATCATGTGGATTGGCATACAGAGTTACATTGTAATTTGGGTTTTAGGTAGGTCTAAATAATTCAAAAACTAAATGGTAATCTCTCTTGAATAAGTTTTTAAAATTTTTTATTAATGCACACAAGTAACCCATTTGGGTTTTAGCATTACAATTTACATAATATACATGTACAGACAAGACAAATAAAGCATACATGACTACATAAAAAAAATACAATAACATGAACAGCTATTATGACTGTGATGAGTCTTCCTCTCTCAATTCTAATGACTGTCTTATTAAAGACGTAACAGTCCTAATTTGTTCAGGTGTTGACGGGTTAAGTATTTTTGTTAATTTCTCTTCATGGTTTAATTCAAGAAAATTTGAACATATATTTTGAAATAATGTGGGTATTTTATTATCTCCCTTACCTAACCTAGTTATGGGAGATAAATAAATAATGTTTCCCCATTACAAAATCATGTGGATTATGAGCATTATTGTTTTTATTGATAATGTCATGTGGTTGAGTCACAATGACAGATAATCTTCAACATCAGTCACTTCATTGATAACGAAAGTATCACTAGTCAAGATCAAAGGTAAAATATCTAAATCACTGATAATAAGTTGTATCATGTCATTAGTTTGAAATGTTACATTTATTAAAAGACTTGATATAATGTCTTTGAACTTTCTAGAAATTACAAGGAGTATGTTGAAGAATCAATAGCAGACTGGACAAAAGAGGAAGAAGCTAAATATCAGGCTAAATTACTGTCTAAAGAACTGGATAAAATGAGGAGTGATGAGGAGGAGGCTGCCAAGTTAGAGGCTAAGGCAGCAAAGAGGGGAAAATCTCCAGGAAAATCACCTAGTAAGTTTGTTTTGTCCCTTGACTATCACATACAGTGAAACCTGTCTAAACCAAACCTCCTTGTTTGGGACCAGATTTTGTGTTTGGAATAGACAGGTGTTTGGTTTATACAGGTTAAATTAACAAAGATTTCCTACATTGGGACTTTATTTAAAGTTCAGTTTAAACAGGTTTCACTGTATGTCAATAGTATTAGGGTAGATGAAGAAGAGTGAGTATACATATGTATATAACATTCCAGAGTTATTCTTCTATGGATGAAGAAGAGTAAGTATACATATGTATATAACATTCCAGAGTTATTCTTCTATGGATGAAGAAGAGTAAGTATACATATGTATATAACATTCCACAGTTATTCTTCTATGGTGAAGAAGAGTGAGTATACATATGTATATAACATTCCAGAGTTATTCTTCTATAGATGAAGAAGAGTGAGTATACATATGTATATAACATTCCAGAGTTATTCTTCTATAGATGAAGAAGAGTAAGTATACATATGTATATAACATTCCAGAGTTATTCTTCTATGGATGAAGAAGAGTGAGTATACATATGTATATAACATTCCAGAGTTATTCTTCTATGGTGAAAATGTCTAGGATTGGAAAATAGAAATAAAGAAGTGGTTGCTTTGGTTATTTAAATTGTTATATTGTTGCTTCCAGATTTATTGAATTACGTCGGTGGTGTCATGGTTTGCATTAGATCTAAGTGGGTTCAATTCCCGGTCAGGGCAAACCAATGACTATTTGCTGCTTCTCTGCTAAACTTGCAGCTTTCAGGTGTAAGAACAAAGGCTAGTTGAGTCAGGATAATATGTCAGAGGGGATTGACATGAGCTAGCACAATAAAAATCCAACTAATCATGTTAGTCTAGTACAAAGCAGACATTATCATCATCATCTAATTGAAAAGTAGCTTGTTCTCATCATGATATAGGTGAAAAATTGCTCATTTGGAGTTATAAACAACAATCACTTGACTATTTAAGTTGATAGCATTAGATAACATTTTTTTTATTGAATTTCTATCATTATTTTAGGTAGATCTAAGAGCCCAAAAGCAGGATCAAGATCCAGCAGCCAAGAAAGATCTTCTTCATCTGCCAGTAATATTCTAGTAAGAGCCAACTCTCTGAAGGCTTGGAAGGAAGAGCAGGATCGTATAAAGGCAGAGGAAGATGAAAAAGAAAGAGTCAAAAGTGCAAAACGAACTAAATCTCCTGCCAGGAAGGTAATGATTTTTTTTTTAAATATCCTTTATTAACAAACTTAATTGAATGGGTAAACATAATTGCAGTTTAATATTTTGTAAGTCCACATGATCAATAGTTCTGAGAACAATTGTAGAACAAAGTTTAAAAGATCACATGAAGAATTAAAATGAGATGCACTTTTTTTTACATCTCTATTGTCTGGAATCATTTAGCTATAATGTTTAGGTCCTTTGGTTTACTTTCTACTAAAGACTTCTAAATTATTAGGTTTTGTAACCTTTTAACTATGATCATACCTGATGAAGGTTATTCTAAATTATTAGGTTTTGTAACCTTTTAACTATGATCATACCTGATGAAGGTTATTCTAAATTATTAGGTTTTGTAACCTTTTAACTATGATCATACCTGATGAAGGTTATTCTAAATTATTAGGTTTTGTAACCTTTGAACTATGATCATACCTGATGAAGGTTATTCTAAATTATTAGGTTTTGTAACCTTTGAACTATGATCATACCTGATGAAGGTTATTCTAAATTATTAGGTTTTGTAACCTTTGAACTATGATCATACCTGATGAAGGTTATTCTAAATTATTATGTTTTGTAACCTTTGAACTATGATCATACCTGATGAAGGTTATTCCAAAAACATGTTATGTGCACTAAATTAGATATCTGTCTTGTTATTCTTGTACAATATATTTGTAATGTTTAAATCAATTTTGCAGAATTGGAAAACAGCATTAATCATCAATTTTCCTGATTAATATATTTTATTATTTTGATATCCTGCTACACAAAGTGGTGGCTTAACATATTACACAGTATATATCATCCATCTGTCTGTCAGTAGAATTGATCAAATATTTATTTTGTATGGCCTCGTAAGCTTTTTTCAATCTATGATGCCAATACAAAAAATATATTAAAATTGTTGTATTTTTTCTTCTAAGTCACTTGTATTTTACAGCATGATGAAAAAGAGAAGAAGAGACCTGGATCAAGAGGAAGTGCTAAATCAAAAACATCACTGGAAAAAGAAGCAGAACCAGTACAAGTATCCACACCAGTTCAGGAAGAATTCTGGCCAGTAAGTACCCCCAATGCCTGTAGCAGTGTGTAGATATAGTATAGACAGCAGTCCAGAAAGAATTCTGGCCAGTAAGTACCCCCAATCCCTGTAACACTGTGTAAATATAGTATAGACAGCAGTCCAGGAAGAATTCTGGCCAGTAAGTACCCCCAGTGCCTGTAAAACTGTGTAAATATAGTATAGACAGCAGTCCAGAAAGAATTCTGGCCAGTAAGTACCCCCAATGCCTGTAATGCTGTGTAAATATAGTATAGACAACAGTCCAGGAAGAATTCTGGCCAGTAAGTACCCCCAATGCCTGTAGCACTGTGTAAATATAGTATAGACAGCAGTTCAGAAAGAATTCTGGCCAGTAAGTACCCCCAATGCCTGTAACACTGTGTAAATATAGTATAGACAGCAGTGCTTGAAGAATTCTGGCCAGTAAGTACCCACAAACTTGTAATGATGTGTAATTATAGTACAGTGAATCTTGTCAAACCGAACCTCCTTGGGAACATCTTTTTTGTTTAGAAAATGTATATCCTACATTGAGTTTTCATATAATATTTCGTTTATATATATTCCTGCGAGATGAAATGAAATGAGAACATATTTTTATATTTTATAATGCTCTTGTTTCTATTTGAGCAGATTAATAGGTTCTTACACGAGTCCCTATTGAAGATCTGGGATTTCTTCCACGAGTGTGAGAAATTCCATCTTTGCACGAGTGGAGCATAGCGGAACGAGTGAAAAGACGCTGAATTTCTCTCACGATTGGAAGAAATCTCAGATCTTCAATAAGGACAAGTGCAAGTACCTGTTTCTTCCGTTTCAACCTAAAAACAAAGCATGTCGATTTCATTCATTCATTCGCATGTCAATATCATGTTTACTACACAAAATATTACAACGCCACGTGCAGTAAATACACACTTATTTAAAACCACATTAAATCTATTAGGGGAAATCAGTTAAAATTCAGGTCAAATTTATATTTGAAGCTTTTTTAGATATAAGACGACAATTTATATTACTACAGCAGTCGTAAAATTGATTATTGATTATATTCTGCTGATTTGATTGGCTGACAATGCCATGTAAGACAAGGTCACGTGCAGCTGTCTTCATAGCTTGTCTTACATAGAAAACCCAACAAAACGGAAGAAAAATTGTGTTGACTGGATAAATTTTTGCTATATATGGTCACTGATTGAAATATTGCTTTTCTGATACCAGTTTCACGATTTATCGTTCGAGCTTTGGGAAACTAGTTGTAAATCAGTTGACTTCCTGTTGGCAGAAAATATCAAAAGGGGCAATCAAGGGTTTAATTTTATTATTTAATTCAAAATATTATCGCCCATGGATTAATGTATTTTACTGCAGGATAAGCGCAATATTAATTTAGTGTCTTAAAATAAAAAGTTTATGTGTATTTCGTGCAAAACTGGGGTAATGGTCGGTAATCCTCATCTTTATCCCAGTTTTTAAGCCTCATACACATAAACTTTATATTTTAAGACACCGCATTAATGTTGTATTAGTATTAATATAGAATAGTAATTATTAACGCAATCACACGGAACACAATAACTTGACCCACTACTCTGGCTCAACAAACTTCAAAACACAGAGAGTAAAGAATTACAGAGGACAGTACTATTATTATCCATGTATATAAATATCTGTTTTGTTTATTTTTAGTTTACTGGCTATGATGTTGGTAATCAGCTGATACAAGTATCTGGTATAACAACAACCTTATTCCCCTCGGACGGAGGACAGATCAGAACTGAAAGGACAGATTTTATCCAAGGTAATATTACTAAAATCATGTATGGTTCTACTCCAGTATACTTCTAAACAAAAATTACTCGAGAAAATAGAACCCAGATTTTCTAAAAAGAAAAAAAAAGATTATTTATAACAAACAAAATGACAGCTACTTAAATAAAGAAAAATCCACATAAATTAGAATAGACCACTTGCACATTTCCAACTATGATTCTAACATTATATATTTTACAGGAGTTATTTCCCTTTAAGATGGGTAAATGGGTCCCCTTTCATGCAAAGTTCAATGAAAAAAACATAATTGTTTTCCCATAACCTGCTCAAACTTTGAATATTGTAATCACTTGTGAATTTTCTATATGCAAGTAAATTATCCCCTTGTTTTTTTACTTGGTTCAAATATCTACAAATTATGTGAAAAGTACACTCAAATTCACTACCGTTTCCATGCTCTTGCTCGATCGGGTACCATTTTGGCCATCATAAGGGAAATAACTCTTATAAAGATGTAAAATGTCAGAATCAAATCAGGAATGTTCAAAAGGTCTATTGATTGAAGACAAAACATTCATCGGTAATACTAGCATTAGATAAAACACAATTCATTGTGGCTTCACAGGTACATCTAGTGTAAAGGCTACAGTTTTAAAGGATGGACACATATTTTCTGTACATATTTTGGATCCAAAAGAAAAATCAGAAGAAAGTGAAGATGAGGATGATGAAAAGAAAGATGAAAAAGAAAAATCAGAATATGAAAAATCTGAAAAAGATGGTAAGAACTAGAGATCTAATACCCTCCTAAATGGTTTGTCACAGATTGCTCTGGAGAAGTAGACTATTTGTAGTCCTTTATCACAGACACCTACAGTCAATCTTGCCTTAGCTGTCACCCTGAATTACTGGTTGCCTGCTATAAAGAGCCAGTTTAAAATACTCCTGATTGCATTTACATGTTATTCTAACTTTCCATTCTAGACTTTAAAAAATAATCCGTAATAATACCCCCACTCCACTGGAGGGGGGATATACTGTTTTACCTCTGTCTATCCTTCCGTCTGTCCTTCTGTCCGTCCAAGATATTTTTCTTTACATTTTTCTCACCAACTATTGATGGCAGAAATCTGATATTTGGTCACAAGCTTCATATAGGTATGCCATATTGTGGGAAGCATTTTTGGACCCGTCAGATTCCTACTTCCTGTTTGCCGACTGAGTTGGTTTTTATGCACATTGAATATATATGCGGGGGTATCATAAGTGAGCATTAACTCTCATCTTGTTAATTTTCAGGGAGGTCTCAATTCACGATTGTACCATTAACCTATCAAATTATTGAATAATGAACTACCGGTAATTAATTGTAAATTGGAACAAAAAACAACAGAAGTTTAAAAAACAGCTTCATACTTTTCAATAAAATACTTTCCGGTAACAGTAATTCGAATAATCATTGCGGAGCAGAACTGAAAATCAAAATCGGAAGATCTTAAATAAGCGGTCAACTGTCTTAAACATTTACTTTTCCTTTTTTCCAAGGATGACTGTTGAATACAATTTGATTGTACATGTATGTTCTGTGGTAGTGTATCAATTTTTAGACAATATTGAAGTTATTATTATTTTACATAACTGAATTGTAAAATTTTGTATCTTCACAAACAAACAGTTCAAAATGCACAAGAAGTTTTATCTACAATCTTGCAATTGAATACATTCATTTACAGTCACAGACCAATCTTTTAATGACTTTTCACCTCGAGGCCAAAGTTCAAAGTTTGCATATTTCTTAAATCTTAATACAAAAATTAGCTAAGTAAAATTATGATACAGTCAAACCTATGTATAAAGGACACTGAAAGGAACCTGATAATGTGCCCGTTATACATTTTTTACAGTTTCAAATTATATGCTCTATTCATTAAATGAAACTGTCCTTTATAGAGAGTGATTTTTTATATACAGGTGTCCTTTTAAGGAAGATTTGACATTATTTTTTAAAAATTAAATGTAATGTGTAATGTTTTAACAGATAAATCTGTGAAGGATTCAGAAAGTATTGGTGTAAAGACAAATGGTTCTATCAAATCTGAAGGGAAGAAGGATGCTGTCAGTGCCTTTGGTTCAATAACGGCACAATTAATGGATGGAATGGCTATGTCACTCAGTCAGTTTGGAGAGACTGGAGAATGTGATGAAGGTATGTCTGAATTAGTTAATCTCTTTTATGGGTGGAATGACAATCTCTTTTATGGGTGGAATGACAATCTCTTTTATGGGTGGAAGGACAATCTCTTTTATGGGTGGAATGACAATCTCTTTTATGGGTGGAAGGACAATCTCTTTTATGGGTGGAATGACAATCTCTTTTATGGGTGGAATGACTATCTCTTTTGTGGGTGGAAGGACAATCTTTTTTATGAGTGGAATGACAATCTCTTTTATTCAAATTTTTATTTTTGTTGAATCCTAAAAATTAATATCTTTTAATTACAGGTAAAAAGTATGACCCAAAACTGTATGTACCACCACCTACTACACCTAGTCCTGCTCCACCCCCGTCACCTGCCAAGAGTAAGAAGGGAGACAAGAAAGGATCTACTCCTGAACCTCCTCCTCAAGTTATTGTAAGTCTTTTGTAGTTTCTTCTGTTATCTGTTTGTTTAGAAATAGTGCAGGGAAGATATTTGAACCCTGACACTTGTTTTCATGTTGATAGAAATGGTCATCATACATTATCATTGACTGGATACTCAACATGTATATCTGTTATGTCATAGTACATTAATATATTCAAAGATGTTTCAGAACAAGTTTTAATACAAATCAATGTCATTAATCAAAAGATTTCAATAAATCTTTCACTATTCAACTAACTTACATGAACCTTAAATTGTAAGTAATTCCTAAACATTTAATTTGTACAGTTATAAAGACTAAACATTTAATTTGTACACTTATAAAGACTTAACATTTAATTTGTACACTTATAAAGACTTAAAATTTAATTTGTACACTTATAAAGACTTAATATTTAATTTGTACACTTATAAAGACTTAACATTTAATTTGTACACTTATAAAGACTTAATATTTAATTTGTACACTTATAAAGACTTAAAATTTAATTTATACACTTATAAAGACTTAATATTTAATTTGTACACTTATAAAGACTTAATATTTAATTTGTATTTAATTTGTACACTTATAAAGACTTAACATTTAATTTGTACACTTATAAAGACTTAATATTTAATTTGTACACTTATAAAGACTTAACATTTAATTTATACACTTATAAAGACTTAATATTTAATTTGTACACTTATAAAGACTTAACATTTAATTTGTACACTTATAAAGACTTAACATTTAATTTGTACACTTATAGAGACTTAATATTTAATTTGTACACTTATAAAGACTTAACATTTAATTTGTACACTTATAAAGACTTAACATTTACAGTGATTGGGATTAAAAAAAATTCAATGGGACTATGGCCCCCTTCCCTTCCTTGTCATTGGGACATTTTTGATATGAATGGGCCATAATGACAGAACTATGCACCAACATCCAGTGTGAAAAATAATGTAGAATAAAAACATTTAACAAACTTTAATACATGGGTGGAGGAGATATATAAACTATCT
>MJUT01028658.1:701300-732257 GCA_002080005.1 Gigantidas platifrons | reverse complement strand
ATTTAATTTGTACACTTATAAAGACTTAATATTTAATTTGTACACTTATAAAGACTTAACATTTAATTTGTACAATTATCAAGACTTAATATTTAATTTGTAGAATTATAAAGACTTAATATTTCATCAGGGGCTGTCGTGGTTGTGATCGTATGGTAGTTGGATTTACAACTACCCGTTCATGGCGAGTTGTACTTCGATACAATATTATGTGATAAAGTTTGTCAGTGGCTTGCAACAGGAAGGTGGTTTTCTCCAGGTACTCAGGTTTCATCCACCATTAAAACTGACTGCCACGATATAACTGAAATATTTTTGAAAGTGGCATTAAACCATAAACCAACCATACTTTATCTCTTAACTTTTTTCTCGTTTATTTGTTCTTTTTCTTGTTTATTTGTTCAGTATTATATTATATCTATTTATAGCCCACTGATGAGGAAGAAAAAGTTCAAGAGGAGAAAACAGATGAAGAAAAGCCAATCGTACAACCATTTCAACAGTTATATGTTACTTGTCCCGACGGTCTGAATGTTAAATATCTATTGGAGAGCTCTGTTGGTCAGTTTTATAGAGATTTAATACAATATATTAGTATATAACATCATTTTATTGAATAACGGCAGTTTTGAAAGTTGACAGGCATTATCACTAGTATCACAGTGAGTTCGATAGGATGAGTCATGATAATGTTTGTCACAAGCTTCAAACCTGCATTACTGTCTCTGTCGGTAACGTGATAATGTGTTTGTCTTTAAGCAGACTGATAATTCTCTATATCAGAGTGATTTAGTTGATACTGACAATATCCCTTGGTGAGATCATAGGGAACATTATCAATATAGGAAGCTTCCTCTCAGATAAGTTAAATTTATTTATCTCCACATTTGATAGGACAGTTTAGTAAGCAATGTTGACCAGAATAATGGTTTTCTCCCAAAATGTAACTTCATTTCAGAATCTGTTTTTTTTTTATCAGTTTATTGTTTACATAGAAGAAACAAAACAATGCATAAAAATAACATGATAAAGAATCAAACAATATTATTGCATTATCAATCTTTCCGTTATCCATTCAATATTTATGGAAATGGAACCAAACAATGGAGTTACATTTCAGTCCTTACTTTATCCATTTGATATTTACAGGGATGAAACCAATGACAGATGATGATAGAAGATTACTTGTCAAACAGAGTTATCCATTTAAGACACGGTGCGAACAAGACTGTGAAGCTCTAAGAAAGAAATACATACAGTCAGAAGTGTCAAGAATCATGACATCTGAGGGTACTGTCATTAAAAATATGGTGGATGGAAGTATTGAGGTTTGTGCTTATTATTCTAGCCTTTCCCCAACTTATGAAACTTTGATTCAGAGAAAGTGTTTTCATCAATTTGCTGAGTAAGATAAAAATGTATGTGCTGCCGATTCTGTATGATTTATAGAAAAAGTTTGAAGATACCAAAGAGGTCATCAGAGGCCGTAACTTTGTTTCCAGATCATGACAAGAAGTCTTCAGAATTTTAAGGAAGATATTTCAATGGTCACTTTATGTATGCTGTAAGTAGATTTTGGCAAGTACAAGCCATGATATAAAATATCAAATTTTGTTGGGATTTAACAAACAACCCAGCCTGCATCTTCCTCTGTCAATCATTTAATGTTGAAAATATCTATAGAGAGAAATTCAGATGGTCAGATAATTGTTTTATTATATTTCAAACCTTAGTTTCTAACGCTTCAAAGACATAAATGCACGAGGTTTTTAAGTTATAATACACTGCTCACTCTTTATTTTCAATTTAAATGGTGGTGTATAACATTCTTTAGAATATATAGAAGTTTTATTTTTTTTTATGAATTCTTGTGTAGTGCTTACATAGTTTTTTTTCTTGACTAGGAAGTGAGCCTTGTACAGAACTTGCAGTGGGTTACTAAATGTAAACATGTCTTTCTTTTTTAGGTTTTATATGCTGATGGAACTATAAGTATCCACACTGGACATTGGCCACTCCCTCCCAGAAGTCCTAGCCCCACCCCCAGAAGAGGTGATAGTGCTAGAAGTCTAGAGAGAATTGAAACCCCTACAAAGAAAAGTAAGCCTTGTCATAATATTAATAAACAACCTGCAAAGATTTAGTGTAATTTATTACTTACGATTCATTCAGAGACATTACGGAAA
This sequence comes from Gigantidas platifrons, assembly GCA_002080005.1. Classification (NCBI taxonomy): domain Eukaryota; kingdom Metazoa; phylum Mollusca; class Bivalvia; order Mytilida; family Modiolidae; genus Gigantidas; species Gigantidas platifrons. The sequence goes on along the minus strand of MJUT01028658.1, from coordinate 730,071 downwards.
AATGTAAGATAATAGAATAAAAAACAAAACAAAAATACCAGACTGTCAGAACAGTTCCACATTTCTATTGGAAAATCAGAGAAACTGGCCAAGTATTTATTTAACTAATTGAGTTACAAAACTTGTTTGTTTCTACTTCTATTTTTAAATCAAATTAAAAGTGTTAAAGAATAAAATAGATCTATTTCAATTTTGGAAACAAAGACAAAAGGAAAAAGAAAGTTATTATAAAATTTGCGAGGTTCTATGTGAGGGTTGTTATTTTACTCCTATGTAGACATTACTTGTATGACCACGTCATTTCACTAAGAGGGAGGGGGGGGAGGGGGTGGGCTTGAACCCATAAAGCTAGTTTAACCCTGCTCTTTTTTATTGAAGTGCCTGCACCAAGCAAGGGAAGTGAGCAGTCATGTATTTTGGTTTTAAGGGTATTGATTCTTTCTCTGATTTTTTTATTTGATTTTGTAACTGTACTGACAGTGTGGCATTTTTGTGTTTTTCATTTTATTTTTAAAACATAAAAATGTTATTATTCATGTCAGTTTCAATGTAACTTTACAGTAGAATCAAATGCAATGTTTTGATAGAAAGTTAATGGGATTCTTTTTAAATAATAACTTCCAATGATCGTATCTACTACAATATTCTCTGTAATTTTTGTGAATGAAGAGTTAGTCAGAGGTTACACTCAGTATTCGCAGGTTGTAAATAATTTTTTTTTTTATATAAAAAATAACGTTAAAAATGGATTTGTTATGTTAATTATCATTCATTTTTATTTGCAAAATGTAATAAAAACAGCACATTGAAATTTGTGTGCATTTTTGGATAATTTTGATTTCTAATGTTCACAGTGTTTTTGTTTGTGTTAAATGATTTTAATTTGCTGTGCTTTTTGCTATTAGTAAAACATCATTTAAAGTGATTCCTGCTTTAAAATAATTTGCTGCAAATTTCAATTACCCAGTAGTTTATGTGCTACCAATATTATTGGGAAGAAATTGTTTTACTTTAATTACTGAAGGCCATATGAAATAAGTATTTAGATTCTTAGACCATGTCTACATTTCTTATTGTTTTCGTTTTGTTTTTAAGATTCTTAAATTTACATATAATAATTTAGTTATGACATTCATAAGTTTTCTTGAAAAAAAGTTTCTATAATTTGAATGGGACTTAAAAAATCCTTGCAAATCAAATGTATTTCACTTAATATGTTTTATGAAAGATCTAAAAATCTGTTATTAGGTTAAAAATAATAGTGAGACAAGCAAGATTATCAAATAGAAAAATTATTAGTATTTATCACTAGATTTAAAATGAAAGAAACTATCCAATATTTCTATTTATTTATTTGTTGTTGTTATCCCCCAAAAGGAGCATCAACATCAACACTTTCTTGTATTTTTTAAAATTAAAAGTTTAAAAAAAAAAAAAAAAAACTTATTTCAAATGGCCTTTGTTATCAGTTATTATTTATAATGGTTTGTTTCATTTTGTATGATTCTTTTGTAATCAAATTTTAAATATGAGAAAACAATCTTTTTTCAAAAAATCCCATCAGGCGATATGGGCAGTCTTCCTGGAAGTGGTATGTATTTGAAACATGCTTGATTTTTGAGTTATTTCCTTTGTTTTTAATTTCATTCTATCTTTGTTAATGCTATTTTTTAAATGTGTACATAAATTTTAAATAAATAAATGTGGCTTGTTGTTTTAAGTTGTTAAAACAGCTATTTATTCCTAGATAAGTACAAATTGTCTCTTTAAGTTTTCACTTGTTGATCTTTGCATAAAAAGTGTATTTTCTCAGCCATTAAATGAAATTTATTGATTGATTGATTGATTGGTGCTTCATGCCAACATTAGCAAGAAAGTTGGCATTAAACACATCAATCAATCAATCAAATTGAAGTTTAATCTAGTCCAATGAGACAAGACTAGCAATATTTGGAAAAGGTATTTTGCATGTAATATTACCCGGTAGATCAATTTTGTAATCAGCAGTTCATAAATTACAAATAATTCCACAAGTGAAATAGGTCTTATTTCACAAACCATTCATTTCATTTGTGTGTATAAGATGAGATTCTTATACATACAAATAAATAAGTTTAAAAGTTTATTTGTAAAACATGAAAGCTGAGAGCCATATTTTATTTACTATCATAAATAATTGCATATCAAATAAAAAATTGACACTTTTTATGCCAAGATTTTATGATACACATGTTAATTTTTCTAACTAATTTGCATAATAAAACATTTCTTTATTTAACAGGAAATCCTTGTTTTTTTATCCATTACTTCCCCAATACTTCATAATGATGTTTGATCTCCCCCTCTTACAATGTTTGTTCCTCTTTTAAAAAAAAAGTCATACTAACACAAAACTAATGAAATGGGAGTATTTTTTCTATATCGTCGGAAAGACAACAAAGAGTTTATGTTCTTTGAAAATTGAGGCTCTTTCAGGAGGCTATGTTAGGAAGTCTTCAACAACTCAAAATAATTTATTCTTCTAGAGTGTTAGCTTAACAGACCAGGGATAACGAATGTGGAGTTTAAGCTTCAAGTTGAAGATTTTTATATGTTCAATTTTGTTTTATTAAAATAATAATATTATTAGAAGAACTGAAGAGAAACTTGTTACTTTTTATTAAGCTTCGTTGGTCAATCATCATATAAAATATTTCACCCTAGAGTGCAGTAGATCATGTCGAGTCCAACCAGACTATGAAATTGGTATTTGTTGCTTCTCTGCTGAACACAGAGCATAAAAAGTATGTGTAAAGACTGGTTGGCTCGCATCAGGATAATGTTGAAAATGCATAATAAATAAAAGAGATGTTACCGATCATTTTAACATCAATGTACTTGAATGTATACCTGTACGATAAAAATATAAATATTAAAATCTAAAAGAAGCATACAACCTTATTTACTATAGAATACACCAAGAAAATCATAGATATTGATTTTTTTCTTGGTCGTGTATTTTACTCATTTTTATGTCTAGACATACCTCTGAGTAGTAGGGTGAGTATATTACACAATGACTCAGGAAGCTAATGTAATAAGACTTTACGAGTAAAAGAAGATGTGCGAGTTATACATAAATGCATACTATACATAGTCATTCATGGGAAGGCTATGTAATTACATACTATACATAGTCATTCATGGGAAGGCTATGTAATTACATACTATACATAGTCATTCATGGGAAGGCTATGTAATTACATACTATACATAGTCATTCATGGGAAGGCTATGTAATTACATACTATACATAGTCATTCATGGGAAGGCTATGTAATTACATACTGTTTTTCTCCACTTTGTTGTCCATACAGGAAATGTACCAAAAAGATTAAATTTCATCTTCCACTGTCATGTAATCCTTTAAAAAATACTATGTGTAATCTTCCTTGGTGCTATCATAGGTAACCCACTGCTGATCACACTCCAATACTCTCCACTCATCATTCATAGAACATGAATAATTCATCTCAAATCTGATTGGCTCCAATATGTTATTATCATGGGAATTATTTGCATTTATAATACATTTTGCTGGACCTGAAAAATATTTTACACTGCATGTACTTTGATACTTTATTTGGATAGTAAATGAGAAAAAAAAAACATTTTGTGACCTACCGAACAACTTCTAAATGTTGGGTCAGGAAAAGGACAACTCTAAAACAAATGCAATTGTTTCAAGTGTCCTCAATGATGAGTGGAGAGTATGAGAGTGTGAGCAGTCATTGGTTACTGACGATGACTTGGTGCATAATTGTGTTGTAAGAAATGTACATGCGATGTACATATCAATATTGTATTACAGCTGTAGGAAAACCAGCCAAGGGAGGTAAACCAGTACCAGAAAAAACTGAAGAAGTTCCTGAAGAGCAAGAAAAGAAGGGTATGTGGACGACAACTTATCCTAGTGGAGAAAAGATCCAGTACAAAGAGAACGTAGAAACAGAGGATTTAAAGCCAGTCATGATCTGTGTAGCTACTGATCCTGAAACTAACCAGGTAAGGTTTGAGTGACATGAAGAAATAGTAATCATGAAACCAGTCATGATCTGTGTAGTTACCGATCCTGAAACTAACCAGGTAAGGCTTGAGTGATATGGATGATTTATTGTGTTTAATGCCATTTTAAACAATATTTCAGTTATATCGTAGAGTGACATGGAGAAATAGTAAACATGAAACCAATCTATGATTATAATGATATACAAAAAACAACCCATTTGTTATTCTTGACTTGGTTCAAGGACCTTTGCTTTTTGTATCAATTAGCATCTGTCGTCTGTCATTGACATTTTCAAGTTTTAATCTTCTCCTGCAAAACTTATTGACCAAAGTATATTCATTAAAAATAAATCTTAAAGGGTCAGTTTATTAGATGATTACACACTCACCGCTTATTTTTTTTTTTTTTTTTGAAACTCATGAATTAGTACTTTATCTAGAAACCACGAAAATTTGCACCCATGATATTAAAGACATTCACAGTATGTTATTATTAGTTTTTATTTGAAATAAAAATTAGTTCCACAATGTACAACTTGTTACCAAATTATTGTTATTTAGAATTATAATCTATTTATAGACCATGGCAACCCGTGATGATCATGTGATAACAATCAGTTACCCAGATGGCACCACTATAGTAGAACATGCTGATGGAACGCGTATAACAACATACTACAGAGAAAATCAAATAACACGTAGTGCAGAGGAGTCATTTGAAGGTCAAATTTTATAGTTAATAATGCTTTAATTTCAGGTGTTTTTGTATGCGATGGTGGCATTAAATTTTACCTGTGTCTATACGGTTATCCATACATCCAACATTTCATTTCCACTCAATAACTTATGTTCCCCAAAAAACAAATCATTTGAAATTGATACACAAGGTTAGTGACCACAAAAGAAGGGCCAGGTTCGATTTAAGATTTTACACTTTATCCATTCTGGGCTTACTTTAGCTTGAAGTAAGAGCATCCATGTCCTATGGACACATTTTATCTTTTTTTGCAAAAATGTTTTTGTAGATAAGAAAATACTGACCATTTTTTAAGTGCTTTTTTTGACGTACTGATATATACTTTTGATATAATCATAGGGCCGTTGTGGCCGTGATGTATGGTGGTTGGATTTACAACTACCTATGAAATCAGTGCCTTTCACCACTAAAGTTGTGAGTATGAATTCTGCTCATAGTGAGGTGTATTCGATACAACTTTATGTGGTAAAGTTTGTCAGTGACTTGCAGCAGATGTATTGTTTTCTCTGTGTACTCCTGTTTCCTCCACCAATAAATCTTACCAACACAATATAACTGAAATATTGTTGAAAGTGGCATTAAGCACCATAACCCTAAACCTAACCCTTGACGTAATCATTGATTCCAAATAAATTCACCTTTAAACAAAATCTGAAAAAAAAGGATTTTTGTGTACTAGTTCTAAGCATGTTTTCCATTTACAAGATATTTTAAATGAATTGTTTTTTATTTTTCAGGTGAAGAAAAAGAAATTGAAATCCAGACCATAAAGTTTGTCAAAGTCGAGTGCCCAGCATATGCCACCGTAGAATTCAACAGTGTAACAAGTGAAAACCTTACCATATTTGGTAATGGTACGACAATCAATGTATTTCCTGATGGATATTATATGCTTCATCATTATGATGGTGGTAGATTAGAAGTCGACACTGAGGGAACTGTAACATATTATCCCCGGCCAAATAAAATCACCGAACAATTGTTGCCCGAAAGAGATTTACAGTATGTTTTACGTCATAATGCAGACATTATCGTGGAAAGTGTAGATCCTGATGGTAATGTGTTTAATTTGAAATCTAATGGTGATTATGCTGTGATGGCAGTAAATGAAGATGATTTGTCCGAGACAAGTCAAGAGGACAGCCGTGCAGAGAGAAAGTTGGCAACTTATAAAGAACATGCTCCTAAATTCTTTATTGTTCATGCTGACGGAAGTGGCACTGAATTAATGAGATACCAGGATGTAGCGGAATATGTAAACAATTCAGAACAGAGCCCTGCCACGGCTGTTTTACGTGATGATCTTCCCGATTACCCAGGGGTCACAGGAATTACCATTTTAAAACCATACATTGGAGGACCATCTGATATCTGGTTTAAAAAATACGATCAGGAATCTATAATCCCACAAGGCATCAGAAGTCGTGATCTCACAACGCTTCCTCCGAAAGAGTTTAAAACACCAGGACCTAAATATGGTACAACATTGGGTCAAGGTCTTAATGTAGGAACAGTTTCTAAATCACAAGCTAGAATACCAATTCTGAAATGTCCCAGTAAATTAGAACTCAGACAATTAATACAGTATAAACCAGTATCAAACCAACTCAGAGATCAGTAAGTTTACTAATGATATCACAATGTTTATACCATAAGTAATGTAATATCTTTATTGCTGAAACAGGAATTTCTATTTAGATACAGTAATAACAAAATAACAAAATTCTTGAATTTATGTAAATTAGATTAGTTACCCATGGCTGATCAAGATCCAATATTTTCCACTCATCGCCCTTGTCAGTTCATATGAAAATTGTTGTAAGAGATTTCTTTTGTAACTGATCTTTATTTTCTAGTTCTATGACAACATAACATTTTTCTATTAAGAAGAATTGAACAGATTATGTAAGATACAACATGACTAGTTAATATAGCATTCATTGTTGATAACCTAGGAGTATTTGAGACCCGTTCCTCTCCTGTTATTATTTTTATTTGCCAGGAATGTACTGCAATTTGATTGGCTGTAAAACAGTATGTTGGAACCAATAAAAATGTTTTAAAATGATTAATGAATAATTCATGACTACGAGAAATTCTCTTTTTGCTTACCTACGAGTGATGAGTGGAGAATATCGGAGTATGATCAGACATGGATTACTGACGATTTTTATTACAGTAACAATCAATACATTTTTTAAGATATGAAGTTCTTTTTGAATATTTACTGTTCCTAGTTTCTTTGGTAACAGAAGAAGTTATCTTTGTTTGATTAAAGAAATATTTACTTGTTGTATCTTTCTGATTTAAAATTTGTTTATTTCAGATTACAAGCGGGATTGAAGGATTATGCTGAGTATGTAATCGGTAGAAATAAGACAACAGAGTACATGCAGCCTATAGACCCTCGTACTGATGAGGAAAAGATCCATGCTGCTGATCTACAGGAAATGGGATTACATACTGCTACAGCAACCCAGTTCCAACCAGGTTAGGTCAATTGATTTTGATTGTTTGGTGTTTAATGCCAACTTTAGCAGTATTTCAGCTATATTGTGGCATTAGGAAAATATAACAAGTTAGATCCATGAATGTAATTACTTTAGAATGATCATGTACAATCTAATTGAAATTAGTTGTTTAAATTGTTGAAAACTTTTTAAATGTTTTTTTTTTTATTTTAGAGATACACAATCATCCAACAACATTCATGTCTGGTAATATTTCATTCATCATTTACCATCCAATCATATGCAAGACAGTTAAATATATAGACCAATCAGACAATAGCCTGTGTTTGGTTTTAGTAACTTAAGATTTGGTAGGCTCATTGCTGATTGGTCCGTTCAGTGTATGAACCCTGACATGACCTCATACAGAGTGTTATTAGATGTTAGTGTATTACCAATAGAATAGATCCAACATCTTATTTTAATTAGATTGACAACATGTACATGTATGTAGTCAGTTATCAACAAGGTACAAAAATTAGCTTGCTTTCTTTGCCTAAGAAAGAGAATTATTTCTGTTACTGGTGGAAAAAAAATAGTTTAAAGCACATGTTTCAATAAAATATGCAGATAAATAAATGAAATTGAGGAAAACATTTTCTGTTCTGACACTATTTTTATAACATATTTGACATATGATACATACTCATGGGATATAAAAGTTACTATGCTCCAAATTTTTAAATAATTTTCAAACCAAATACATCATATATTATTTGCAATTAAGTTAATTTACTTTAAATTGTCTAATTTCAGATGTTGTTAAAGGTATATATGAAAAGGCAATGACTCCACCAGCTCCTAGTCCTCCCCCCACACCCCAGCCAAAGCGAACCAAAGCAGACTGGGAAAAGGACCAAAGAGAATTAGCGGAGGAACAAGAAGGGAGAAATGCTATCAGAAACAAGAAAATACCAGCTTACTTTGACAGTGAATTTGGCAAAGCTTTCTTGTTATCTCAGGTTGGTATTGTAGAAGAACGTATCAAAGCTGAACGTTACTGATACCTCATTATTGTAGAAGAACGTATCAAAGCTGAACGTTACTGATACCTCATTATTGTAGAAGAACGTATCAAAGCTGAACGTTACTGATACCTCATTATTTTGAGATATGCATGTGATTGGTACAGCTGTTATAACACTATTTTCTTATCATCATTTTTAATTACTTTACCTAGGATAAGGGAGATAACTAAAGCTTCCATAGTGATGATTTAGGAGTGATTGTTGTTTAATGCCACCTCAGCAATTTTTCAGCTATATCATTGCGAGAACAAGTTAATTTTCAATGAGATAATGGTGATGAGGTCTGCTTTGTACTAGACCAACACACTTAGTTGGATTTTTATAGTACTAGCTCACTGAAACAACGTCTGTGAATAGACATGTCGTCCCACTCCAACATATTATTCTGATTCCGAGCCAACCAGTATTTGCTCTTTCTTCTTAATGGTGTATGCTTAGCAGAGAAGCAACAAATACCAATTTTATAGTTTTGGGTTTGTCCCGATATGGGCTCGAACTCACGATCTACCGCACTTGATGAGAGCATGCTAACCATTGCACCAGTGATGTGGCTTTGATGGTTTGGTTCAGTATCATAAGTCTTGTATCTTGCCACAAAATATGATCAGATGTCACATGATTTTGGTCTGTTTAAAAAAGAAAATGCTAAATGTTTCTTCTATAATAAAGATGGTAGTTTTGGATTGATATTTCTCCCATTATTATGGCGTTTTAACCCTGCTGAACCAGTGGTGGACAAATCTGTAATCCTCTAGAGGATTAAAATGTCTCGTGCCTTTCCCTGCATTAATTTCAAATTTTGAAATAAAGTTCGTGTTAAATAATGGGAGAAACAAATTCTCCCTCAGTTGACCATGTGGGTTACGATATTTTTCCACTCTCGAGAGTTAAATTTAAAATTTTAACCACTCACCTGACGGCTTGTGGTTAAAATTTTTAATTTAACTCTCTTTAATGGAAAAATATCGTATTAACCCACGGGCAACTGAAGGAGAATCTATAATGAAATACTTTAATCCAAAAACTGTAATTCAGATTACAATGTAATTGTTTTAACTATTGAAATAAAGGAGTCAGTGCTGTGGAAATAAATAGATTTAGAGGTAATATATGTTATTACATCTTGTCTGAAAAGATCTATTGTATACATTCAGGCCAAAGATGTTGATGATATTTTACAACAATTATCAGAAGATCCAAGGAAGGATGGTACTGAAGCTGTACGGGGAAACTCTTCTAGTCAGAGTACTAAAGAACAGATCAGTCCTGTGACTAGTGCATATCCTACTAGATGTAAGTAGAGAATGAGCAACATGTCTTACTTTATTGTCCACATTTGTAATTTTGAACTGGTCCATAATGTTTTGTAAGTTACCAGAGTAAAAATGGTTAAAATGATACATATTTGAGGGTTCTTTTTATGCCGAGTTTTACCAGGATAAAAGGATAACTTGCTACATTTTTCTTAGGATATTTTTCCCCCTAAAAGTCTGGAGAATATACCAATAATAATATACAAAAATGTAGTTCAAATAGTCAAGAAAAGAAGAATGAAGAATATGCTTTTCAGCACCATATATTATTAAGTACAAAATTCACATGTTCTGTTTGTTTGGCCTTTACACATGGTATATTGGTGTAATATGGATTTCTTTATTGCACTATTTTGATTTTTAGCACTAGCAGCTGTAACTTCAGGTCAGAGTGATCGGTCAAGTGCTTCACCAGGAGACACTCTTGCACCTAAACCTGTTCCTGACACTCCTATATCATATTCAGGTACACATCAATGTTTTATTATTTTTTTTTTTTATTTTATAACAAGAATTTAGAGCTTTTTCACTTTTTAGTTTACACTACTCAGCAGAAAATATTCAAATTTTATTAATTTTGTCACTACCTTTACATCGGTAGAAGACATTTACTGTATGCTATTTTGCTATTAATAATAATGGGCTCAGAGGAGCCATCGTTTTGTCAATGATAATAAGTTAGGTTATAATCTTTGATGTAACATTTACAAGTTAGGGTACATCTGTTTTCAAATTTGTCCACGTTTAATAAAATTTTATTGAAAAATCTGCACTCCTGCTCACACAAGTATATCTGACTGAACATTGTAGTATATCCAGAAACAGTGCCGTCTAGAGGTGGAATACGCCCAGGTAACCCCACCCCTGCACATGCAGCAGGTCAAGGGTCACCTGCACCTATCAGGCCAGATAATCCAACACCAGTCCATGCAGGAAAAACAGTGGGTGGTCGGCCAAGTAAGTTTCTAAAGTATCTTGATTATTATCTAACTGGAGATATCATAATTAAAGTTTAAACCTAAATTTAATACTTATTAATAATCCAACATTTTGAAGTCACTGCACATTGCACAGTGGATGCACTTGGTGAAATGTGATTTTCACTTTAATATAATCTGGTATTTTGTGATTTGAGTGAAAACATACAACAAAAAAACGTACTTATAAAACACACTTGACTTTTGTTATATTACAAGGTGATATAAATGTGCATTCTTCACTAAATTTTTCTTCCATCTAAAAATTTAACAGTATGGCAACTGTTGTATATTTATTTTCATAAGCAGTGCATTTGTTTCTGCTCTTATTTGACAATTTGGCAGTTGTCTTGGGGCTTTTTGACATTGCAGGATAAATAAAAAATATGTACATTCACTGAATATGTATTATATCAAAATCCATGACATGTAAGCATCATTTCGGGATTAGATTATTGATGTTGATTGACATTTTCAATAATTTATCAGCTTAGTTATTTCGTGTCTACCAGACTCATTGGGGTATGAAAACACAGACAGTTGTAACGAACTGATCCTTGAAACATTTGTTTTTACATGTGAGTATGAAAATCTTTTACATGATATTAATGCAGTTTTCAAACTGTATTATATAATACATGTATTTTACAGCCAATCAAGTGAATTTGGTTCATACGATAATCGTGTAAAATATTTTTATTGAGATTGTCGGATGGGCATCTCATGAATGTCAACTAGTACATTTATCTATTGTGTTTTGCAATATTTGTTTATATCTCTATAGTAACGAAGTTTATATCTATCTTTAACAGCAAACCCAACTCCTAAACATGCAGGAGGAATAGATTCACCTTCAGACCTACCATCACAAGTTGACTTCCCTGCAGTTATAATGGAACATCCCACACTTGAGGAAGGATGTAAGTTCAGTCAAACCTGCCATAAAAGGCACCTCTATATAACAAATTACTGTCTATAAAGGACAGGCTTATTTTTGTTTTACCATAAATGAATAGTGCATATAATTTTAACCTGTATATAAAGGGCAACTGCTCATAAAGGGCACATTTTCAGGTTCCCTTGAGTGCCCTTTAAGTTTGACACTATGATTTTCAAATATATTTTTTTAATGAGTCTCATATGTCTTTCCATTGTGGAATTTTGTATGCTGTGAATGGATAGGCAAATATGTGATATTATTTTCACCAGATTGTATCAAATTTGTGCATTTTCTTTAAAAGATAAGAGCTTTTAGGTAATTTAGAAATGGAATCATGTTTTTTTGCATGCTTATATAATGATAGCTTCACATCAACATTTATTTATGAAACCAAGCATAATGATAGATAAATACAAAGAATTTAAGTACTGTTCCGTATCATTGAATCATCGACCATCTATTTTTAGATACCAATGACCAGATTGGTAGTAGTAATCAGGACGAGAATATGATCAGAAGTTTGAAAGTTGATGTGACTGGAAGACCTCGTAGAAATCCTGTCCCAATTCCATCAACAATCAAAGGTGGTAAACCAGGTGCCATTCCTAATAATAAGGTACCAGTACAAATTCTTTTTCTGTTTTTATTACACCTTGAATGAAGGTCTATGTTAGGTATTGTCATCACTTTGTGTCTGTTGTCGTCTATGACCTTTTTTCCATATCTATTGGAAATTCAAGATGGCCACTTCCATACGACAAAGTGTTAACATATGATTCTATAGGAAAATTAAAAAAATATATAAATTCTCAGGTACAAAGAAATATATTGAAACCAAAGCAGCACATGAAACAAGCATTGGATTGTCTCAATTTTTGTGTGGATCGGAAACACCACCGGACATTATTTAACTATAGGAATTAAACAAATGAATAAAAAAAGAGTTACTCAGAAACTAAAATCTAAAGAAGGAAACAGTACATGAATCACCAGTTGAGCTATACAGACTTATATGGGTCTCTGATTTATTTGTTTTGTATAAAACTAACACTGTAATTGTTTGATAATTAAATTTCACTAACTAGTGTAAATAGTGTTCACAAGAAATCATGAAATTGGAGATTGTGTAGCTTTTGAAAATGATATTACATTATGGAAAAATATACCAGAGATAAAACTTAATATGGGCCCAGTAACCCAAGACCACTAAAATTTGGCCTGGGCCCCTCAACAGTTTTTAGACAGTTGCCCAGCTGACTTCTGAAATTATGAATATTTCTTGTGCAAAGTTAGTTGCTGGGCCCTCAGAATTTTTGATGGGTTACTAAAATTGTTATTTTATTGACCCCAGCTGGCAACTAGAGCAGAAATGCTAAGTTTTGTCTTTGTATACATTTAAGTAAACAGTAGATATAACAATATATTTCTGCAATACCAGAAGACACCCCCCCCCCCAAAAGAAAAGAGGGGGAGAAATGATCAAAAACTTTTTCCAAAATAAACCAAGCAAACAAGCACCCATTCTATTTCTTTATAAAATGTCTCAATATTTTCCTGTTTAATATTAATCACCCAGATGTATTTTTTTCAGTACCAAGCTGTTGAAGACCCAGTCAGGAGGAAGGTGAAAAATTCTCTAACAGCAGGATCTTCTATTAAAGGACAGGCTCAGTTAAATTTGATGAATGGATTAATTCTGTTACCACAGGAAGTAGACTTTGGAGTGTTGAAGGAAGGGAATACATATAGCTTTACTGTCAGCCTGAAGAACACTGGTGTAGACTCTTGTAGATTTAAACTGAAACAACCACCCCCTTCAACAGGCCTCAGAGTTCTCTACAAACCAGGTCCAGTAAGTATTTAACTTTTCTTGATGGCTGATACATTCACTCCTTCTTAACCACCGAAGAATTGCAATGGGACTTGCATGTAGGTTAAATTTGATCTATGTCTGATCTTTGTGTACATCCCCAAAAATATTAACAATAGTACAACTTATACTAGACCCCTGATTAAACATCTTGTCCCTCCATCCATCTAGACCCCTGATTAAACATCTTGTCCTTCCATCCATCTAGACCCCTGATTAAACATCTTGTCCTTCCATCCGTCCATCAGCCTGTTAATGTGTGTACGCAAAGAAACTACAAAATATAATTGCAAAAATGATTTCAAAATATATTTTTTGGTGGTTCACATTAATTATTTAATGGAATTATGTATTGTTATTGAAGCTATTCTATTTTGAGTGAAGACCAGCTTTTGTTAATGCAAAAAATTTTGACAATTTGATAATTTTGCTTAAAAATTATGTAGATCTTTTTTTTTTCAAGTATACATTTGTTAGTCATTTTAACCTGTTAACATGGTATCTATACATGTACTTGGTGGGGACAAATAAATCTACATTAATATACTGTATAGTATATGTTTGATGATAAAGAGTTTCACCTTTGCAGGCTATTAGCAGTAACAATGGAATTAATCATATTGAATTTAATATAAAATTTATCGAAATGTGGTGTCACCAAAATTCAATGTGAGTAGGACATAGTGTCAAAATTGAGTTATTTTGCTATATTTTATTATGTTATATTTTAGGTCGCAGCAGGAATGAAGACTGAAATTAATTTAGAGATCTATGCCATAGCTGTAGGTGTTGAGGGAGAGAATGGGGTCGGGTCAATAAGTCATGACCTTGAGATTGTCACAGAGACTGATGTTCTTTTCCTGCCGATATCAGCAAATATCCTTTTGTCTTAAAAATAAAAAATAAATAAACTGTGTTATCAAAGATGACAACATTTTACAGCTAATAAGCCAGCTTTGTTCCTCGGAAAAAGTTTTACTATAAGGAAAAAAGTTTACATGTCCCCAAATATCTATGAGTGTGTGTGTGTGTGTGTGTGAAATGTCTTTAAAATCGTTGAAATGAGAAGAATTTGTACAATTTTTTTCTGCCTGGTTATTTTAACATCAGAGATTTGGTTAACATGAAAGTCAGTGTTTGTCATGCAAAATTTGGAGATTGTCTCATTAATCAAACATAACACTGGTGTAAAATGCATGCAAGACTTGTTAATTTATCTGATTATTTACTTAACATTTTGCTGTTTCAGTATTTACAATATGTTCAAAACAAATGTATTTTGTAAAGTATATGTAACATTTGGGTCCATCATCATGGTCTTGCAAATACATTTTAAGTTCAACAAACACAAATGCCAAATTTGCTGTCGTAATATGTTACATTTGTGCAGGTCTGTCATCGTTTTGTTATCTCATGAGACTATTAGCTATTTAATAGCAAATATAAGGAATGTGGTAGCTGCTGTCTGCAAAGCAAATGAATGGACGTTGAAAAAAAATATCTTTGAAGTAGATGTTGCTGATATCGAAGAAAGTTGAGCTTGAAAATAAAGAGAAGCAAACAATGTTTTATGTTTAAAGTAATCTGGTTTAGAATGTTCTGTACAGCTTTTAAGAAACATTCTTTTTCTAAATGTAGTCCAGAGAGAAAATTTAATGCTTCTGGGTTTCATAAATGGTCAACAAAGTAAATCAGAATACATGTACAAGTGTTTAAACAGGAGATATTTGCCTTTTTGATGCATAGAACATTTGTATAAAAAAAGTGAATGTGGTTGTTAGATTGTGTGAAGAAAAGTTTGAGAAGAATGGCGGGTGGATTGCATTGATGCCACTTTGAAGTGCAATGTCACACTAATGGTCTGGAAATACATTACATGTGCTTGTAAGTTACAATTACGGTTGGAGTGAACATGTCAAATATCAACTGGGGCAACAAATTGGGTCTTTTTACACAGTTTTTAGTTGAACATTAATTTTCTACACATACAGTCTTGTTTGTACAAGCCAGATAGCATTTTTTTTGTCTGATCTTGACTAATTTTCATCAAATAGGCATTGAAAAAAAAAGGAATTGACTTTTTTTTGTGTGTGTTTCCACACTTGTTTTTTTATTTGTATGAAGAATTATTTTTAATTATTAATCCTTAACTGTTTTCACCTATTTTAACTGCATATGATTTTGAGAACAGAAATCCAAACATGCCACAGGGTGGTAAATCTTCTGGAACCAGACTGGTTTCCCTTAATCCTCCAGCTACAACCGGAATCATCCGTCCCAGGAAAGATAATATATTATCAGGTATGTTTAGTAAGGGGAGGTAAATCTTCTGGAACCAGACTGGTTTCCCTCTATACTCCAACTACAATCATCCTAGGAAAGATAATACTGTATAAATGGTAAATGCGAGGGTTTAAATTTTCAAATTGTTTCAACGACTGAGTGAAGGACTAAATATATAATATTGGTCAAAATCTTGTACATTGTACACTGTTGTACATAAGAATGCTCATACATTTTAATTGATTTTATTTTTCAAGTGAGCATAGTAGCCCATGAGCTCTTGTTAATTATTTATTGGGTAATAATGTTATTTATTTTGTACATATGTTTAAAATTTGCTTTTTTTTGCAGGGAAAGCATGAACAGTACATATATTTTCATAAACTTTCCGTCCAGAATTTTACAGAATATAGAAACTTCAACTTTGATATTCGATAGAACATGGAATTTTAAAACAATATTGTATTTATTTTTGTGAATTTATCTGTGATATTGTCTGTCAAATGATTTATCATGAATTTCATTAAAATTTATTTTTTTCTCTCTTCATTTTATACAGAGAAAATGTGCTGTGCTAATCTTTAAATGACACAAAGGAGAAAAATTTAACAGTATGTGATGTGATGTGATAACATTATTTTTATGTTACTGCAAGAATTTTGTTTGCGGTCTTATTATGTTATGGCACTGTCGTCATTGGCCTGTAGACAGAATAGTTTCTCTGTGATAGCTTAAGTTCTAGTGACGTTTCTTTTATTTATACATGGAGAGTTTATATTTCATCTCATTTTGATGGGTTTTTTTCAATGACCTTCTTAGCAAAATTCCTTTCAGAAAAAATGCATAGCGTTATTGTGTAACTATTACCACATTTTGAAACAAAAGGGATAAACTTTTTTTTTTCATCCAGTTTTTTTTTTTTTTTTTGCAAAATGATCCTCTTTATGGATTTTTGATGGGCTGTAAATAAATTACTATTTTATTTTGAAAAGGGGTCTAATAGGGCCAAAAATTACTGAAATTTCTCATATTTGTAAGGCATATTTAACACTTGAAATGGTAAAACAAGACAAATGTCAAAAATACATTAGGTCCTCCAAATTACTGTTTCTGGTATATTGCTGTGTCTGACTCATTATTGTGTAGAACAATCTACTGTCTCAAGTAGAATACTGTGTCCACACTTGCTTTTAATAACACTTGTTCAACTTTCCGTCATCGACATGCTGCGATCGTATCATACTTCACTCTGTGTAGCCCTTTATTTATATTGTTTTATATATAAGTTTTGTTAATGATATTTATTAAAAAACATATGTGCATTTCACTCAGATAGAAATATATTTTCATTTTGACGGTTCAACTGGTCTAAAAAAAATTATATTATTATTACAAATGTATTATTATGATTGTCATTGGTTGGTCGACAATAAATGGTGAGAATTTATATCTTATCTGTGACAAACAAATAAGTCTTTATAAACATCACAACAGTTGCCAACTCATTTTTGCTATTCTATTATAATGATAAACCTGTACCCCTTCTAACAGTGAGTGAGTGATTGTTGTTTAACACCAATGATGATCAGGTCCGCTTTGTACTAGACCAACACGCTTAATTGGATTTTTATAGTGCTAGCTCACTGAAACAGCAGACCGCGAATAGACATGTCGCGCCACTCGGACACATTATCCTGATTTCAAGCTCTTTCTCCTTAATGCTGCATGCTTAGCAGAGAAGCAACAAATACCAATTTTATAGTCTTTGGTTTGACCCGATCTGGACTCAAACTCGCGATCTACTGCACTCGAGACGAGCACGCTAAACATTACATCACAGATGCGGTTCCACTTCTAACAAGGCTTGTTGTGGTATTACATGTACCTGTACATAAAATATTCTTCTTAATCAGATTTAGTTACACCTGCATTCCTTTGGTTTCTTTACCAATATTTAAAGCTTGAGATAGGTTGCAGTTTCTAACAACACAATATGATTGGTTTCCATTAGTTAAGACGATGAAAACTTTATGGGCTGTAGATATAACCAAGTCTATATAGTATAGAAATCATATTCAGTAGTTTTCCAAGGTTTAATTCAACTCTTTATTTTGAGTTTGGTTTGGAACAGGACATATGTTTTACGATGACATAACTATGTCCAATTTTAAAAGGGGCTGTAGTGGTTCGTGATGATATGGTAGATGGATTTACAACTACCTGTGCAATCAATGCCTATCACCACCATCATCATTGTGAGTACAAATTGCATTCATGTAGGGTGTACTCTATACAACATTATGTGATAAAGTTTGTCAGTGACTTGCGACAAATCAGTGGTTTTCTCCAGATACTCCGGTTTCCTCCACCAATAAAATTGACAGCCACGATATAACTGAAATATTGTCAAAAATTGCATTAAACACCGTAACCCCTAACTATAATTAGCACATGTGTTAGAAGTGGTCGTTGTTGGTACAATACAAAGAATAGTTGTCCTACCCTATAGCAGTGAAGCAGCAAATACCAACTTTATAGTCTTTTATTAAATATTTGAATAAATTAATATTTTATTTATATACGACAGATTATTTGCAGAAAATTTGTGAGTAATTGTTGTCTAACGCCAAACATTTGTTAGTGATTGTTGTCTAATGCCAAAATGGGCATTTTTTCAGATGTATCATAATGAGAATAAGTTAATTTTCAATGAGATGATGATGAGGTCCGCTTTATACTAGACCAACACTCTTGGTTGGATTTTTATAGTGCTAGTTCACTAAAACAACAGTCATCGGATAGACATGTCGCACCACTCGAACACATCCTGATTCCGAGCCAACCAGTCTGGTCTTTCTCATTAATGCTGGGTAATTTGTGGAGAAGCAACAAATACCAATTTTAAGATGTTTGACCTGATCAGGACTCATGATGTCCGCTTTGTACTAGACTAACATGTTCAGTTTGGATTTTTATAGTGCTAACTCATTGAAACAGCGATTCACAGATAGACATGTTGCTCCACTCAGACACATTATTCTGATTCCTAGCCAACCAGTCTTTGCTCTTACTCCTTAATGCTGCGTGCTTAGCGGAGTAGCAGAAAATATCTTTGACCAGACTGGGGATCAAACCAACGATCTCCCACACTTGAGACGAAACATCTAACCATTACACCAGCGATGAGGTTATGTACAAGTTAGAAGAAAATAATATTAAAAAAACCAAATATGTTTAATTAATAAATGAAACAAATAAAATATTTTTGATGAGTATACATGTATATAATAAATAAAATATGTAATAAATTAAATACTGTTCTATATAATTAATAAAATATTCTAGATGTGTAATTTCCCGAAGCTTTCTACCAGAAGATCCATTGGTGTTCTGAAAAATAAAAATATACTGTTTAGATATGTTGACCAATATATAGCCTCACAAATACATTTATCATGTGTTTTGAAATGTTGAACAATGTATAACCTTAGTTGAGCAGGAACTGACTACCCTTCCGGAGGACCTGAGTTCACGCACCCCCAGTTTTTAGTCAGGTTAGTGCTGTTCAATCCTAAGTTTTCCTGGGTAGTGTTTTGTAGATCATTGTTTGTCGTTTTTAGCTCACCTGACCCAAAGAGCTATTGCCATCACTTTTCATCCGTCTGTCGTCCATCCGTCAACATTTCACATTTTAATCTTCTCCTCAGAAACTACCTGGCCAATTGCAACCAAACTTTGGTGGAATGGTCCTTGGATAGCCCCCTTCCAAAATTGTGTCCGGTGATCCCGACTTCAATCCAAGATGGCCACCAAGCTAAAAATAGAAAAAAGGGGGATGAAATTTCAATTGTCTATTGCTGCTTTAGTATCCGTCAAAATGAGCTCAAATTTTAACTGCAGCTACATGGCAATGAGTAGTTTAACATATATTACAGGTTTTTCTGTGAAATTTTTCTTTCAGCCGATTTATACCGATTAAGCAATTTAGGCATATTTTGATAAAAGATCACATTTAAATCTTCTCCTCTGAAACCGCTGAACCAAGTTAAACCAAACCTAGCAGGAATGGTCCCTGGGTGAGTCCCTTTCAAAATTGTGTCCGACAGTCCCGCCCTCCATTCAAGATGGCTGCTGTTACTAAAAATAGAAATTTCTTCAATTGTCCATTGCTGCTTTAGTATAAGTCAAAATGAGCTCAAATTTTAACTGCAGCTATATGACAAGGAGTAGTTTAACATGTATTACAGGTTTTTCTGTGAAAATATTCTTTCAGCCGATTTATACCGATTATGCAAATTAGGCATATTTTGTACTCTTCGTCCTTTATTTCAAAAACTATAAGAGATAGATGTTAAATTCAAACTGCATACATGTTCAGCATGTTAAGATCTACCTACCCTGCAATTTTGAAGTAAATCTAATTACCCATCTTGGAGTTAGTTATTGCCCTTTTTTCATCACATTTTTAAAATTTTAATACTTTTCATCTTATATTTCAAAAGCTATAAGAGATAAAGGTTAAGTTTAAATTGCAAAAATATGCAGCATGTCAAGATCTACATACCCTGCAATTTTGAAGTAAATCCCATTACCCATTTTGGAGTTATTGCCCTTTTTCATCAAATTTTCAAAATTTTAATACTATTTGTCCTTTATTTCAAAAACTAAGAGATAGATGTTAAGTTTAACTGCAAACATGTTCAACATGTCAAGATCTACCTACCCTGCAGTTTGGAAGTAAATCTGATTACCCATTTTGGAGTTATTTCCCTTTTTAGCTCACCTGGCCAAAGGCCATATGAGCTTTTGTCATGGGTAAGCGTCCGTCGTCCGTCCGTCCGTTAGCTTTTCACATTTAACTCTTCTTCTCTAAAATCGCTGAACAGATTTCAACCAAACTTGCCATAAATGTTCATTGGATGGTCCTCTACCAGATTTGTGTTTTTGGTGTAGATCGGAAATTCAACATGGCTGCCAGGGCCAATAATGTGTTCTGATTGGTTGATACCTTGAAAATCTTCTTGTCAGAAACCACTAAACCAATTGAATTGTGACTTTGCAGGAATGATCATTAGATGGTCCTGTACTTAATTTGTGAATCGTTTGCCGATCGGAGATTCAAGATGGTGCCATGACTCGACTTAGTTTTAACATAGGACCCTATGGAAAAAATGTTTAAAAGTCTTCTCCTCTGAAACCAGTTAGTGAATTTAAAGCAAACATGACAGGAATGGTCCTTAGGTGGTCAACTTTCAAATTTATGTTCTGTGAACCCAACCTCCATCCAAGATGGTCGCCATCAGCGGACATAGTTTTAACATAGGACCCTATAGGAAAATTGTTTAAAAGTCTTCTCCTCTGAAACCAGTCAGTCAATTTAAAGCAAACATGGCATGGATGGTCCTTGGGTAGTATACTTTTAAAATTGTGTCCGGTGACCACGACCTCCATCCAAGATGGCTGCCATGAGCAGACATAGTTTTAACATAGAACCCTATGGGATTTGAATAGTAACTTAGATGTATTCAGCATGCAGACATTCTTAAGAGGACTTAGTTATGTCAGGTGAGCGATACAGGCTCATCTGAGCCTCTAGTTCTTTTAGCTATTGTTTGTCCTTCGACTTACGACATCTGAGTATTCCTTTGGTTCAAACATCTCTTACGAAAGACATTAAACATGTGTTTTGAAAGAATGTATAGCTAAGACATTACACATGTGTTTTCAAATGTTGATCAGTGTATACAAAAACATTAAACGTGTTTTGAAAGCACATGTGTAATGTCTTAGTTGTACCCCTTTCGTCGTTAAACAAACTACACTTCCGGTATTTTCATAGCTTCTCTTGAGTCGAACTACGGTTGACTCGAATTTTTTCCATGGTCCCATCGAATTCGAGATAACGAGAGTCAACTGTAGTTAGGATGATTTGTAAATAAGTGCCTACTCTCTGCATGCAAAGACAAGTTAAAACAGCTAAACAAATGTGACGAGTAATATATCAATCATCAGGGGGTTCGATTATACTTAACTGAAATAAAACCGGACCGTCCTCTGATTTCCAAAGAAAGGGGATTGAAAGCAATCGTTTGACACTCGGCTAACCTTTATCGCAGGGCGATCATTTATTACCTTGTGATATTTTGAAGTTAAGGTCAGTGCATCTAGACTGATGTGATTTGTGTACTTATATTTAGTAATCATACATGTACATTGTACTTAATTTTTCATTGATTCCACTATCAGTGATTTGTGTATGATAAAATGTGATAAAACAAAAATACTGATCAGTCAATCTGACAAGAAAAATGGACGATGAGGACATCCCCGAGAGCAGGAGGGAGAGAAAGGCTCGAGTACTGGTCACAAAATTTGTCAAACGATTTGGAAAAGGATTTGGTAGTGGTGTTGTACTATATGCCGGAGTTAAACTAGTTTCAGCTTTACTCCGGAACCCCTTTAGGGAGAGGTGAGTTGACGTGTGTTATGCTATGCGATTACAGTTTAATCACAAGACATTTTTCTTTTATTTTTAAATAGTGTATATAAAAATCTACATGTATTTTAATCAGAGTTATGGTACGTAAAGGTGAATTAAGGTGCCTTTATCTTATTTGAGGACAGTTACACTTAATTTGTTAAACATTAACGTTAGTTACGCTTTCATATTTAGGTTGCTTGCAAAATTCAAATAATCATGTACATGTATGTCAATGGTGCGTTCGATTTGAAATCCGATGTTTACGGAGTATGTTCTACTCTTATTGCGTGGAATTAATTTTAACGATTCCAAAATAATGATAACTTAATACTGTTGTGACTCCATTTATAAGTTGATGTTTTAAAAAGTACGAATTGACGAACACTGTCAGTTTTCTCTTTCGTCAAAAATAACAAACTTTTAAGATGTATCGATTTAGCATGGTCGCAGAAAATATATATATTGTTCGTTTAGCCAAGGGCATATTTTGAAACCAAAGTGCCTTTTTGTTTTTGCCTGACAATTTGAAAACCTGACCCACTTCCATGCAGTTGACACGTTTTACCCTAACACACACTGTCCGGCCCGGTGCACCCCAACGCCTCTGTTTATGATGTGTTTATTATTGTAATAGAAGAAAATAGTATCCTGTTATCATAGTGTTTCTATCGATAAGGTTGGTTGGTTGGTTTATTGTGTTTAACACCACTTTCAACAACATTTCAGTTATATAGTGGCGGTCAGTTTTATTGTTGGACGAAACTTGGAGTACCCGGTGAAAACCACCGACCTGTCACAAGTCACTGACAAACTTAAACACATAATGTTGTATCGAGTACACCTCGCCATGAACGGGACTCGAACTCACAACTTAAGTGGCGATGTACTAGTATTTTCGTAGCTCCGGCTCGGACCCGATTCCCCTTGCCTCGGAACGATGAACTACAAAATCAAAAAACACAATGAATAGCCATGTAGGCAGTAAAGATATCATGAATCATTTTTTAATAGAATGGAATAATAATTTAAAGAAACATGCAGATGGTAAACTAAGCAACTATATGCTATGTAAGAATAATTTTGGATGTGAGAAATATTTGTCAATAATTAATAATTTTGAATTAAGAAGAAGCCTTACACGGCTGCGCCTTTCAGCACATTCTCTAAAAATTGAGAAAGGTAGATATCAGGGTATCCCCAGACACGATAGGACATGTTCCAGGGGCTCCGGTGATGAAGTTGAGGATGAAATATATTTCCTCCTCAATTGTCATGCATTAAATGACAGGAGAAATAAACTATTATCATGTATAGAGGAGAATTGCCCAAATTTTAAAAAATTGGATTCAAATAACAAATTATATAGTTAATGAATGTTGCAAACAAAGAAATGTTGTCAGAATTATGCATATTCATTAAAAATAATTAAAAAACTGCATGATCATTTCAGTCTGTCTGCTTGTGTTTTGTTCTCTAATGAATCATTTAATTTTAAACATAAAGTTTTCTTCTCTTCTCCTCTTCTTGGTTATTGGAGCAATGGGCATGTTCTACAGGAGGTGGCAAGGTTCCAAGTATATATGTGAATATCATTGTATACTCTGGTGCATATGACAAACAGTATGTCCTTTAAGCATCAGCCTTTGGTGACTTTTGCATCTGAACAACTTTATAGATTCATGTGTGTATCTTTATTATTTAATATGTTTGTGATTAATATATATATTTTTTTATATGTATATATTTGTTCCCTTGCATCAGTCACGAGGGGGACTTACTCTCAAAATTAATGCAAACTGGAGTATACTACTATGTCTAAATGAAAAGGAATATTGGCATAGTGAGGTATCCATATAGCACCGGCCCTTGGTGACTTTTGTATCTGATCAACTACACTTAATTGTACTTGATTTCTTGCATTAGTCACGAGGTGGATTATTAACTCACTATGAATTTTGTTTTATAGCTCTCTTTTATCACATGTGCATGTGTATAAATTCACGAGATAATTACTTGTACAAGAGCCTGTTGCCACCTCTAGTGCATAATCAATGACAGGGATAAAATCCCAGATGAAATAAATTTTCTTCTGTACCTCTCTTTTATGTGTATTTTATTTTATTTATTTTATGTTTAATATTATATATTGTTACAATCATTGTAGTGACTATGCCCTGTATGGGTCCTTGATTGGAATAAAGAATATCTTATCTTATCTTATCTGTACAGCTTGTCATAGAGACGTCTACGGAAGCATGCAACAGTTTCTATAATATACAACAGCTTATAATATTAGAAATTGCCATTGATGTCTCTAGATGCAAGACAACATTTTCCAATCCTACCCTTTTACTTGAGACTAACAAAAAAATGTTGGTCCCATTCTCGTGCCATCTTTTACATATGTGTTGGTATAATGAAGTACTGCTTACTTGTCGTAAAACATAAATCAATCAATCTAAGTTGTGCTGGTCAAACCCATTGACGGTAGACAATGGCTGACCACGCTGCGATACGTGGGTCAGCCACAGATTAACTGATAGAGAAATCATAATAGTAGGAATTACTAGTTCATGAGTCATTTTAAAACATTTTGATTAGTCCCGACCCACTGTTTTACTGTCAATCAAATTTCATGTTATTTCTAAAGGAGTAGCGATTTCCTTGTAAATTAGGACGGATCACAATTACCTATGGGTTCTGACAGATGTTATACTGTTATGAAACTACTGTTCGTAACAGATCATGGTGAGGTGTACTCGATACAACATTATATATGTAAGACTCATATCGACGTCCAATTCTCAAATCGACGTTCAATATGACGTCACTGATGTATACTCCAAAATACGTTTTGAAACAATGATGGAGAAGGGACAAGACCAGATTCAGAATATCGTAATAGTGATACATTGTACATTATACTTTAGCGGACCCTAACCCTAATATTAACTTAACCTTAGCCCTAACTCTAAACCTAACCCTAACCTTAACCCTAAACCTAACCTTAAACATAACCCTAACCTTAAGCTTAACCCTAACCTTAACCATAAACCTAACCCTAAACCTAAACCTAACATATTCCTAACCCTAACCTTAACCCTAAACCACTAACCCTAACCCTCACCTTAACCCTAAATAATATTAATGAATGGGAAAATGATTTAAAAACACAAAACAAAACAACAACTTTAAGAAACAGATATAAAAAAAAACACGTGTAATGTAGATATGCGAGTTTGGAAAGGACGCCGATTTGAGAATATTCTAAACGAATCATGTCAATTCGGTTGTTTCGAATCATGTCAATTCCGACCACGTTCCGTCTTTTTCGTGTCTTGACGTCTGAACAAATAGGCAGGCGACTTCCGGTGTTTACGCTATTACTGTGACAACGTCAGCATATCATAGTCGTAGATGCGGTAGATTATAAGTAATTGTAATATGGAGACGCCAAGGAAACCGCTGAATAAATACTGGTGTTCGGTACCCCACTATCTGTCTTATATAAGAAATATATACATAAAGGCAGATCGTTTTCCTTTCATGATGCTGACAGCCGCAAATAAAGAAAGAAAACAAATTTAATTTTAAAGAATTATTTGTCTCTGCGTTGAAGTCTTTGATACAAATAAAATAATTTAATTGATATATGTCTTTTACAGAAAATGTTAATATATTTTTAACTTGAGAATAGAACGTTAAAACGGCACATGATATCGATTGGAGTTTTTGTTGTGTCACGGAAAATCAGGGCCTTTAGTTCCATCGAAATCACGTGATCTGGCAGACGAAAATAACAAAATTTTGACCGAATGGAAATGATTCGAAACAACCGTGATTTGAGATAATGACGTCAGTGGACGCCGATTTGAGGAGTGGACGTCGATTTGAGTCCGGACGTCGATCTGAGTCTATCATATGTGATAACGTTTGTCAGTGACTTGTGGCAGGTCGGGTCGGTGTTTTTCTCCAAGTACTCCGGTTTCCTCCACCAATAAAACAGACCGCCATGATATAACTGAAATATTGTTGAAAGTGGCGTTAGACACCACAACCCTTAAACCTATTCACAGGGCCTTGTCACAAGTATATGTTTATGGATTGATAGTATATTTACGTGGATAGTGACAAGGCCCTGTGCCCTATTTGCAGACCAGTTACAGAACAACCCCGAAACGGCGGTTTTCACTGAACTGACCCACGGGTGATGGGTAGAGAGTGTCGGAGGTGATCAACCGTAGGTTACTTCAGCCATACAGTGGGGCGTAAACACACGCCAGTTGTGTTAGGTGTGTACCCTACAGTCAACAATATTCTTGTCTAAAAGTGAAAAATAAACACCCAAGCAAGCAACAAAATCACTAGAACATCAATAATAGTGAGTGAGTGATTGTTGTTTAGCCTTCTCAGCAATTTTTCAGCTATATCATGTGGACAACAAGTTAATTTTCAATGAGATGATGATGAGGTCCGCTTTGAACTACAGTCATGTGTCAAATTAAAGTTCACAGGATGGTCGACAATTTTATGTATTGTACAAGTCAGATAAAAATTTCAACTCAAATTTCTCATAAACTACAAATCCTACTTACGCCAAACTTTCAGCTCTTTGTGATACTATCCGTTAACTGTCAAAACTGCTTTCGTATGTTTTTGGGAGAGATTAATATAGTGATTTAATATAAGTAGGAGAAAGAGTTGTTCATATTTATAAAATATTGTCAATTAAATCTTGTTTGCTTTTTATGTTCAAGACACTATTCTGAAGCACAATTTTCACTGTTCTCCAGACATTTTCTATGACATTAAGATCTGGTGACTGCAATGGCCAATTCATAGTATTAATACAATTTCATGTTTTTCATCTTCATGTTTCTCTAGAGTAGAGGTATGAACAGATGCAGTTCTCCTGAAAGATACGTCCTATCTTGTGGAAATTAGCCAATAACTGGTCAGAGATTGTAATCTAACATTTCTATATATAAAATAATACTTTCTTGAATTTATATTTCCATCCACAGGTGAAAGTATACCAACGGCATGTGTGTACTGCATCCCCAAAACATACCACCAAAGCAGAGGAATATTTAGTCATTATAAATCCCAAGACAACGGGGTTTCCATTTTCCTAATTCTTTCTCTAGACTTGCACCCTTCTGTTTTTTGCCTATTACTTCTGGAGTTTCATTTGAAACTAATTACTTTGGCCCATTCTTTAGCAATATACAAAAGACCCGACGCGTCAGTCTGTTCCACTTGGATATGGTGGTGGTTTTCTTCACAACTCTCCTGTGATACCCATCTTCGTGTAATTTCCTTTGAATTGTTCGTATCTGTAGACAGTTCTTGAGGTGTATTATCATTTTAAATGTAGGAATTTCAAACAAAGTTTTTCTACGGTTCAATTTTACAATGTTGACAATATTGGTTCTTCCCGTAGATTTCCATTTTCTACCACATCATCTCACATCAGATGATCTGACAGTTTGGACTTCCTAGAACTTTGAGTCTGCAAACTGTGATTTTCCTGATTTTTAATCCTCTTAAAAAATCTACTGACACACTAAAAATAAAATCTATTAATTCCTAACTATTTCCCCATTACTGAACCACTTTTACCCTCATTGTTCAGCTTCAAGATATTTTGTTCTTTCTGATCTGAACATCAATGTCAAACCCTTCCCTCTAGCATGTGCATCTTGTTTATTATTGCAGACCTCTGAAAGACTTACCTCCCTTTCACCATTCAGTTGGTGTTACCTGAAATTATTCCCTAGTAAAAAAAAGTTCCAACCTGCAGTATGCTTATCTTTCAATCTAAATAAAATTAGCTCTACGCACTTGCTCCCCCCTTTTTGTTGTCGCTGCGTAGTCATGCAGCGACCACAAAAAAAGAGGGGGGGCACAGAGCAAGTGCGTAGAGCTAATTTTAATTAGATTGGCTTATCTTTGTGAAATTAAGTGTCCGTCCTAAACAGGATGACATTATCTTATTATTAAAACAAAACTGATGTTTTGTGGAAAAGTTTTCACATTAAATTAAATATTTTTTCTTGTTTTTAGACTACCTGCAATATTAAGAGAAATCGCTTCAACCGATTGTCTTCGACTGGCAGGATTTTTTGGACTTTATCCTAGTATATATGAATTTATCAGAGAGCTCCTACAAATAATTCGAAATAAAAAGGTAAGATGCGAAGCTGGCTTGTGTTATTTTGACAGTATTGAGAGTCAGATTGTAGTCATAGTACTCTGTACACAGAATCTAGCATTTCATAGTCATTTTTAACGTTTTTATCAGGAAAGTTACATTTAGTTTTCATTGAAAATGATAACTCTACGGCAAAAATGTCTCTCTCTGTTGTTTCAGGGGTGTAGCAACCGGGGGAGGGTGACAAGGGAGCAATTGCCCCTTCAAACTGTGAAAAGTGTGGTGGTGGGTGACTAAATACATACCCCTCTTCCCATTTTTCACGCTGTTTTGTTAAAATTTGGAGAAACTGCCAAATAGTTAGCATGGAACCCAAAAGCAGAATTATTGCACGGTTAATGAGGGGTGGGG
>MJUT01028658.1:682727-698102 GCA_002080005.1 Gigantidas platifrons | reverse complement strand
AACTCTAGTAAAAATTGTCGAAAAATTGTCATTATGGAACTTGACCTAGATATTCATAAGATACACTTACATATCAAACCTAGTTTCAATCTGACTCACTATTTGTTCCCATACACACGGACGGACGAACGGACGGACGACACCCATTTCTATAGTCCCCTTCGACGAAGCGTCGGGGGACAAAAAGTCAAGGAACTTATACACGTAACAGCTTCAGTGAATATGGCAAGATAACATGGCACAGCATTTGCAAATATGGCAAACTAACAATTGTTCAAGGTAAAACTTCCGTAAATGTGACAAGATAACAGGTTGTTCAGGGTTTAGATTTATGTTGCTTAACGGCACTTTCAACAATATTTCATTTATATCATGGCGATCAGTTTTATTGGTGGAGGAAATCGGAGTACCCGAAGAAAACCACCGACCTGACAAACATTATCACATAATGTGGTATCAAGTACACCTCGCCATGAGCGGTGTTCGACCTCACAACGTTAGTGGTGATAGCCACTGATTGCACGAAGAATTTGAAGATACCAAAGGAGTAATCAGAATCCGTATATCAAAGAATATGTTTAAACTAAAGAAGAACAGACAACACAGTGGACAAAAGAAACAGTACAAAAGGATAAACAACGATCTACAAAATATACACATCAAACTAAAGATCGAATAACACGAACTCCTCTAAAAACCCGGGTGAACTCATGTGCTCTGGAAAGGTAAGCAGTTCCAACTCCACTAGTGGCACCCGTCGTGTTAATCTAGTTACAACCCCGGTGATCAGTGCCGGATTTAGGACAAATGAGGCCCTATCCTAGTTAAGTTACGAGGCCCCTTACTTGGGCCATGAAAGGGGTAGACCCGGTAGGCCGACAGTCAGTCAGGCATACATGCTCAGGAACGCCTTCAAATTTATAATTGCACCACATAAACAAAAATCCATCGTAAAAAAAAATGTTTGGCTGGAAGATGGGCCCCCTGGCCAACGGGGCCCTGTGCTTAAACACAATGGTAAATCCGGAACTGGTGATAAGTCATGAATGAGGAAAGGACCGGTAAGTGTTTACGACAAGTGGAACATATTCGTGGTCATTTGTGACACAGATATTTCATAACGGTCAACCAAGTCAAGGAAATCCTGATAGGAACCACAAGCTCTGGAATATCGTATCAACATCTAATCATTGTAATACTTATGCCCCTTGTGGGTCATTGATTTGGTAAATAAAGTTCTTATTCTTATTCTTATTATATACTCCATATGCAGGTGCTGCTAGAATGTTGCTACAAATAAATCGAAAATTCACAATGGGAAAATTGAAATCACCTCTTTTGTCGTAAAGTTTCGTTCTTAACAGCCCCTTATATATCCAACTACCATACGATCACGGTCACAATGGCCCAAATAATAGTTTTGGTGTAGATCAGAATGGCCATCAGCCAAGGTAAAAGTTTACATTGTAGCTTTACGGGAATTCATTATCATCTCTCGGAGAGGCACTAAAGAGAAAAGAGAATGAATTCAATTAAATTTGACAGAGATGTTACATGTCAGATCATGCACAAATGATGCAACTTAGCTACAAATATGTACACCGATATGGCAGCAAAGGCATCAATTTAAATTTCTGATAATTTCTCATGAACTTAACCTAGATGAACAATTCCGGATCTTGTGAGCCTTTCGGTGACTTTTTCCATCTAAGTTATAATTATAAATGTATTTGTTTCAACTTAAATATACAGTGGCAAAAATGGAAGTTTTCTGTTGCAAAAGGGATGTATTTTTTTTAGAAAGTAACGAACCACCACAGCGTATTTGTCAGTATGCATGCACGTAGTAGCAACGCTAATGCTCTTAAATATAAATGATTCCGAATTTAAATTACTTTAAAAATAATTAAAAGAATAAATATCATCAGTGCCGGATTTACCATTGTGTTTAATCACAGGGCCCCGTTGGCCAGGGGGCCCATCTTCCAGCCAAACAATTTTTTTACGATGGATTTTTGTTTATGTGGTGCAATTGTTAGTTTGCCATATTTGCAAATGCTGTGCCATGTTATCTTGCCATATTCACTGAAGTTGTTACGTGAATAAGTTCCTTGACTTTTTGTCCCCCGACGCTTCGTCGAAGGGGACTATAGAAATGGGTGTCGTCCGTCCGTCCGTCCGTCCGTCCGTGTGTATGGGAACAAATAGTGAGTCAGATTGAAACTAGGTTTGATATGTAAGTGTATCTTATGAAATATCTAGGTCAAGTTCCATAATGACAATTTTTCGACAATTTTTACTAGAGTTGTGCCCCTTTTTATACCTCAAAATTGCTAAATATTTGGTTTCCAGATGATAACTTGGGAACAAATAGTCAGATTGAAACTAGGTTTGGCATGTAAGTGTATCTCATGAATATCTAGGTCAAGTTCGATAGCGATCATTTTTCGACGAATCTTACCAGAGTTACATCCCTTTTTATACTTCAAAATTGTTAATTTTTTGGTTTCCAGATGATAACTTGGGAACAAATAATCAGATTGAAACTAGGTTTGGTATGTAAGTGAATCTCATGAATATCTAGGTCAGGTTCGATAGCGATCATTTTTCGACAAATCTTACGAGAGTTACATCCCTTTTTATACTTCGTCCGTGTGTCCCGAATTGGTTTCCAGATGATAACATGTGAATGAAAAGTCAGATTGAAGCTAGGTGTGGCATGTAAGTGTATCTTATGAATATCTAGGTAAAAGTTCGATAATGACAATTTTTCGGTAATTTTTACTAGAGTTGTGCCCCTTTTTATACCTCAAAATTGATAATTATTTGGATTCCAGATGATAACTTGGGAACAAATAGTCAGAGAGAAACTATGTTTGGTATGTAAGTGTATGTCATGAATATCTAGGTCAAGTTCGATAGCGATCATTTTTCGACGAATCTTACCAGAGTTACATCCCTTTGTATACTTCAAAATTGTTAATTTTTTGGTTTCTAAATTATAACTTGTGAACAAAAAGTCAGATTGAAACTAGGTTTGGTATGTAAGTGTATCTCATGAATATCTAGGTCAAGTTCGATAATGATGATTTTTGCCACAAATCTAACCAGAGTTACTCCTCTTTTTTTTACTTCAAAATGGTCCTTGGGTGGTCCCCTTTCAGAATTATTTAAGTCAGGTGAGTGATACAGGCTCACCTGAATCTCTAGTTTACAGTAGTTTCAAAATTTAATCTTACCATATAACCTTAGCGTCGGGGGACCAGTGGCCAACGGCCTTTTATTTCAACAGGTGTTCTCACTTAACACCACACAGGGAATCAAGGAACAAGAGAAGCTGATTATAAACCAGCTACATATGTACTAGTAAACAACATTTAACAAAATGTATACAATTCAAGGCAAATATGAACAATGTTTTGGTACCTAAATCTCATAAAGTGAATGTGATTGTTGTTTACAGGCGGCCAAAATGAAGTATTTGTCCGCTATATCATGATATGGTGATGGTGTCCTCTGTACTCGTAGTTTGATGTTTATAGTGCTAGTTCACTGAAACAACAGTCCGCAGGTAGACATGCAGCTCCACATTATCCTAATTGCGAGTCAACCAGTCTTTGCTTTTTCTCCTGACTTATACGTGCTTATACACGTGTAACCCCTTCCCAGAGGGTGTGCCGGGGGTAGAATAGGCACCAGGTTTCTCCGTCCTAGAGGCACTAGTCCTCTAAAAGGGGTCAACCCCGGTGTATAGAAATGGGACCGAGAGCTTCTTCGGCTTGAAGGGGCGTCCGTCGGTTGTGCGGAATGTATAAATTGACAACCAACCCATCCTTCGGATGAGACGTAAATAAAACCGAGGTCCCGTGTTGAGATCTTGCCACCCTCTTCGCACGTTAAAGAACCCAGTGTCACAGCTCATTATGAGCATTATGCTCATGATGAGTGGTCCATAGGAGACCTGTTGCACTGGCAAAATTCTCCGTCCCTNTGTTGAGAGATTGCCACCCTCTTCGCACGTTAAAGAACCCAGTGTAACAGCTCATTATGAGTATTATGCCCATGATGAGTGGTCCATAGGAGACCTGTTGCACTGGCAAAATTCTCCGTCCCTACCCATAACATTTCCTTGTTTCGAGTCCCGTGGCGTTTAAATTATTCTCGTCCTGAATATAGCTGAAAAATTGCTCGCTGGACGTTAAACATCAATCAATTAATCAATCAATCAATCAATCAATCAACCAATCAATCAACTTATACACGTGTATCGACATGGCTCGAATTCACCTTTACGCCACCGATGCGGTTCAACATAATATACGTTTCAAATATAAAACATGCATAGAAAATTAAAAACACAATTTTCCTTTTATTCATATACTTTTTTTCAAATATAAACACATTTTGAGTACATTTATATGGTAATAAACAGTGGATTTCAAATGCTAAGTCACCTACTCTGACGGCTGTTATTTCCACAATACAATTCCCCCAAAAATGTCTGTGACATTAAGTATATTAACAATACATGAAATGTCTTGATTATGCAAACATATCGCTAAAATGTCTCACTCTTTTTGGTCTTTCTATGAGGTTATTCCTTTCACCAACAAAATATTTCAAAAGTCCATTAATAAGCAGAGAAAGAGAGTCTCGCTCTCGCTCGTACGCATGCATAACAGAGACCATTGATAAACTAAATAATACTACTGAGCTATAGTGTACGTGCTTTACAAGGTTCCTCTGTAGTGCCCATTGATATAGTGCATATAGAGTATGTGGGATGAGGAAGAGTGTCAGTTCTTTCCTCCTGTTGGCCCTCTCGAACAGTATCCCCAGTCCACAGACAAAACCAGCAATAGACGGAATACGAGTTTGTAACGGAGGTGGGCGATGGCTGAAGTTTCTCAGTAAACAGATGACATATTTCGCCAACATTACCATTGTAGCGAGAAAAGCAGTCGAGAAAACCGTGTTCTTCAATAATGACTTAAGAACTCGTTTCGACCTGAAATTAAAATGAGAAATGGAAAAAAAACATACATTTTGAAGTTGATTTAATATTTTTTATATACATGTATATATTTATTAATTTTCAATAACCTCATAAAATTTAAGAAATATCTTAATTAAATTAAACATATATCTTAAAAGCTATATACGTTATCTTATATACAAAAATGTACTAAATGAAATATCTGATTTATTAAAGATATCTTTCAAGCAATTATTTAATAAGATGATTATATAAATAGTATGTAAAATATATCTTGTTTTTGGCTGGTTGAAACTAAAAAAAAAAATCTTCTCGTCTGAATCAACAACTCCATGTTATCTTTAACATAAAATTTTGATCTCACTTGCTCTCTAAAAAAAATTGTCTCCAACAAAGAAACGGAGGGAGCAATTAAGTGAGGAAATATGTACTCACCTATATTAATAAACAATAATACATACCTTTGAACGAGTAATTTCCTTCTGAATATTATAATTGGTGTAACATGAATGGGGAAATACAGTTTAGCGAAGGCTGGAATGCTCTGGAAGACATCTTTTATGGCGTGTTTCATACAACCATCTTTGTGAATTCCAACTTCTTTACACGTCAAAAACTGGTCTCCCGGAACTCGGAATACAATGTTCAACTTTTTTTCCGTATAGTCCCGAGACCATTTCAAAATCGAATAATAATAACCAGTGAAAAGGAGTTTAGGGTCTAATACTGCGGCATACAATATAAACGAGCTACAAAGACAAAACAACGCTGTCTCACTATATTCAATCTGTGGAAGTTTTCCTCGAACAACCATGGTTGAAATTAGACCTCCGAATGCCCTAGCAATGGCGAACAAAGTGACAACACGTCGTCTGGTTGGATCTTCAATTGCTATGGTTAAACCTGCAAGTCCTCCAGCGATACAATTGTTCCATCCATCTAATTTACATTAAAAACATTTAAAATACAAAAATATAATTTTTGATAAAATTTACACCACGACAACTGCATCCGTTCATACCTCTACTCTAGAGAAACATGAAAATGGAAAACATGAAATGGTATTAATACTATGAATTGGCCATCGCAGTCACCAGATCTTAATGTCATAGAAAATGTCTGGAAAACAGTGAAAATTATGCTTCAGAATAGTGTCTTGAACATAAAAAGCAAACAAGATTTAATTGACAATATTTTATAAATTTGAACAACTCTTTCTCCTACTTATATTAAATCACTAGATTAATCTCTCCCAAAAACATACGAAAGCAGTTCTGACAGTTAACGGATAGTACCACAAAGAGCTGAACATTTGGCGTACGGTAAGTAGGATTTGTAGTTTATGAGAAATTTGAGTTGAAATTTTTATCTGACAATACATAAAATTGTCGACCATCCTGAGAACTTTAATTTGACACATGACTGTAGTTCAAAGCGGACCTCATCGTTATCTCATTGAAAATTAACTTGTCCACATGATATACATGTAGTTGAATAATTGCTGAAAAGGCTAAACAGCAATCACTCACTCACTATTATTGATGCTCTAGTGATTTTGTTGTTTTCTTGGGTGTTTATTTTTCACTTTCAAACAAGAATGTTGTTGATTTTAGGGTACACACCTAACACAACTGGCGTGTGTTCACGCCCCACTGCAAGGCTGAAGTAACCTACGGTTGATCACCTCCGACACTCTCTACCCATCACCCGTGGGTCAGTTCAGTGAAAACCGCCGTTTCGGGGTTGTTCTGTAACTGGTCTGCAAATAGGGCACAGGGCCTTGTCACTATCCACGTAAATATACCATCAATCCATAAACATATACTTGTGACAAGGCCCTGTGAATAGGATTAGGGTTGTGGTGTCTAACGCCACTTTCAACAATATTTCAGTTATATCATGGCGGTCTTATTTATTGGTGGAGGAAACCGGAGTACTTGGAGAAAAACACCGACCCGACCTGCCACAAGTCACTGACAAACGTTATCACATATATATATAATGTTGTATCGAGTACACCTCACCATGATCTGTTACGAACAGTAGTTTCATAACAGTATAACAGCTGTCAGAACCCATAGGTAATTGTGATCCGTTCTAATTTACAAGGAAACTGCTACTCCTTTAAAAATAACATGCGATTTGATTGACAATGGGTCGGGTCGGGACTAATCAAAATGTTTTAAAATGACTCCTGAACTAGTAATTCCCACTATTATGATTTCTCGATCAGTTAATCTGTGGCTGACCCACGTATCGGAGCGTGGTCAGTCATTGTCTACCGTCAATGTGTTTGACCAGCACAACTTAGATTGATTGATTTATGTTTTACGACAAGTGATCAGTACTTCATTATACCAACACATATGTAAAAGATGGCACGAGAATGGGACCAACATTTTTTTTGCTTGTCTCAAGTAAAAGGGTAGGATTGGAAAATGTTGTCTTGCATCTAGAGACATCAATGGCAATTTCTAATATTATAAGCTGTGGTATATTATAGAAACTGTTGCATGATTCCGTACACGTCTCTATGACAAGCTGTGCATGATTCGTTCCAGGGCAAGGGGAAGTGGGTCTGAGCCGGAGCTACGAAAATACTAGTACATCACCATTTAGGTTGTGAGTTCGAGCACCGTACATGGCGAGGTGTACTCGATACAACATTATGTGTTTAAGTTTGTTAGTGACTTGTGACAGATCGGTGGTTTTCACCGGGTACTCCAAGTTTCCTCCAACAATAAAACTGACCCCAACGATATAACTGAAATATTGTTGAAAGTGGCGTTAAACACTATAAACCAATGAACCAACCTTATCGGTAGAAACAATAACAGGATACTATTTTCTTCTATTACAATAATAAACACATCATAAACAGAGGCGTTGGGGTGCACCGGGCCGGACAGTGTGTGTTAGAGTAAAACGTGTCAAGTGCATGGAAGTGGGTCAGGTTTTCAAATTGTCAGGCAAAAACAAAAAGGCACTTTGGTTTCAAAATATGCTGTTTATACCCTTGGCAAAACGAACAATATATATATTTTCTGCGACCATGCTTATTATTTAGCTTTTTCATAAGCCCCGCCCCCCCCCTCCAAAAAATATGGGGTGTATGCAAAAACAGCTTTACCCCTAGCTCTTGTCACTCCGGCGCCTACCTCCCTAATCGATACATCTTAAAAGTTTGTTATTTTTGACGAAAGAGAAAACTGACAGTGTTCGTCAATTCGTACTTTTTAAAACATCAACTTATAAATGGAGTCACAACAGTATTAAGTTATCATTATTTTGGAATCGTTCAAATTAAATCCACGCAATAAGAGTAGAACATACTCCGTAAACATCGGATTTCAAATCGAACGCACCATTGACATACATGTACATGATTATCTGAATTTTGCAAGCAACCTAAATATGAAAGCGTTACTAACGTTAATGTTTAACAAATTAAGTGTAACTGTCCTCAGATAAGATAAAGGCACCTTAATTCACCTTTACGTACCATAACTCTGATTAAAATACATGTAGATTTTTATATACACTATTTAAAAATAAAATAAAAATGTCTTGTGATTAAACTGTAATCGCATAGCATAACACACGTCAACTCACCTCTCCCTAAAAGGGTTCCGGAGTAAAGCTGAAACTAATTTAACTCCGGCATATAGTACAACACCACTACCAAATCCTTTTCCAAATCGTTTGACAAATTTTGTGACCAATACTCGAGCCTTTCTCTCCCTCCTGCTCTCGGGGATGTCCTCATCGTCCATTTTTCTTGTCAAATTGACTGATCAGTATTTTTGTTTTATCACATTTTATCATACACAAATCACTGATAGTGGAATCAATGAAAAATTAAGTACAATGTAGAGGCGAATTCAAGGGAGAGGGCGCGCACCCGGCGCCCCCTCCTAAAATTGGAAAAAAATATGATTTTTTTGCTTAAAATCGTGATTTTTCACACGAAATACCCCAAAAATTTTCCGACACGAGCTGGATAAACATCTCGTTTTTAAACATTTTCAGTGCATCGTCTTTAAATACAAAGGTTGATAAAAGATTGTTAGAAATTGGATATCTAACTTCCTGATCGCGATAGTACAGTAGATTAAAAAAACACATTTTAGCTACAATAGCGAATTTTTGGACCAAGGTGGTGAAAGTTACAAATGTATATCGGCTCTTAACTGCAATTTCATTTCAACATATTTCTTCCGTTAATTGTATTTATTCTTTCATTTATTTTTAAAGTAATTTAAATTCGGAATCATTTATATTTAAGAGCATTAGCGTTGCTACTACGTGCATGCATACTGACAAATACGCTGTGGTGGTTCGTTACTTTCTAAAAAAAAACCCATCCCTTTTGCAACAGAAAACTTCCATTTTTGCCACTGTATATTTAAGTTGAAACAAATACATTTATAATTATAACTTGGATGGAAAAAGTCACCGAGAGGCTCACAAGATCCGGAATTGTTCATCTAGGTTAAGTTCATGAGAAATTATCAGAAATTTAAATTGATGCCTTTGCTGCCATATCGGTGTACATATTTGTAACTAAGTTGCATCATTTGTGCATGATCTGACATGTAACATCTCTGTCAAATTTAATTGAATTAATTCTCTTTAGCGCCTCTCCGAGAGATGATAATGAATTCCCGTAAAGCTACAATGTAAACTTTGACCTTGGCTGATGGCCATTTGAACTTCTGATCTACACCAAATCTATTATTTGGGCCGTTGTGACCGTGATCGTATTTTAGTTGGATATATAAGGGGCTGTTAAGAACGAAACTTTACGACAAAAGAGGTGATTTCAATTTTCCTATTGTGAATTTTCGATTTATTTGTAGCAACATTCTAGCAGCACCTGCATATGGAGTATATATCTCTCAGTTGATACGATATTCCAGAGCTTGTGGTTCCTATCAGGATTTCCTTGACTTGGTTGACCGTTATGAAATATCTGTGTCACAAATGACCACGAATATGTTCCACTTGTCGTAAACACTTCCCGGTCCTTTCCTCATTCATGACTTATCACCAGTGCCGGATTTACCATTNAACAACCCGCAGATATGCGTTGATCTCTGATCTCAACAAACTACGACAAAACGGCGATATTAACTCGTGTTGGTCTTACGATGGCCGTATCTTCGCAAAAGTCCATGAAGATAGTGAAAAAACATTGATCAAGGACGTACATGATATTGACCTGTTGAGACGTCAACCCAGACTACAACCTGTTGAAGTTCAGCATGAATCTTTGGAGTAATTCTTGTGATATAATAATAAACAAACTGCCTACCAACATATATTAGTCTGTTCATTTGTCGTGTTATTTCATAATTAAATATCTTTCTTATTTAATTGTTTCTTAACAAATGTTACCATTGCCATAGATATGCTAATTCTCACGTTACAAAAGGTAAATAGTATAATGCTATGAATTGGTACCATATTATATAAATGTAACTTTATATCATATTAACCATTTTTACATTTTTGTCCAAAGATTAATATCTACAAAATGAGAAATTGACCATGATCAGATCTGTCACGATTTCACCTCTGTGGTTTACTTAATAAAAATACATACTTGATTCTCAATTGTGTCTTCCCACCACATATGGAATGTGGGTTATATTTTCATTGCATTTTGTTTTTGTGATGATACATAAATAGAGGGTTATATTTTCATTGCATTTTGTTTTTGTGATGATACATTGTTATTGTTTATCATGTCGACTTAGAATAAAGGTTATAGCGAGTAGCACACCTATACTTCAGTGTTTGTTTTTCTTTTAGTCTTAGAATAGAATTATTTTATATTCGGACGAACGCAGTGAGGGAGAATATAACAGATGATAACATGTGAATGAAAAGTCAGATTGAAGCTAGGTGTGGCATGTAAGTGTATCTTATGAATATCTAGGTCAAGTTCGATAATGACAATTTTTCGACAATTTTTACTAGAGTTGTGCCCCTTTTTATACCTCAAAATTGCTAAATATTTGGTTTCCAGATGATAACTTGGGAACAAATAGTCAGATTGAAACTAGGTTTGGTATGTAAGTGTATCTCATGAATATCTAGGTCAAGTTCGATAGCGATCATTTTTCGACGACTCTTACCAGAGTTACATCCCTTTTTATACTTCAAAATTGCTAATTTTTTGATTTCCAAATTATAACTTGTGAACAAAAAGTCAGATTGAAACTAGGTTTGTTATGTAAGTGTATCTCATGAATATCTAGGTCAAGTTCGATAATGATGATTTTTGCGACAAATCTAACCAGAGTTACTCCTCTTTTTTTACATCAAAATGGTCCTTGGGTGGCCCCCTTTCAGAATTATTTAAGTCAGGTGAGTGATACAGGCTCACTTGAACCTCTAGTTTACAGTAGTTTCAAAATTTAATCTTACCATATAACCTTGGCGTCTGGGGACCAGTGGCCAACGGCCTTTTATTTCAACAGGTGTTCTCACTTAACACCACACAGGGAAACAAGGAACAACAGAAGCTGATTATAAACCAGCTACATATGTACTAGTAAACAACATTTAACAAAATGTATACAATTCAAGGCAAATATGAACAATGTTTTGGTACCTAAATCTCATAAAGTGAATGTGATTGTTGTTTACAGGCGGCCAAAATGAAGTATTTGTCCGCTATATCATGATATGGTGATGGTGTCCTCTGTACTCGTAGTTTGATGTTTATAGTGCTAGTTCACTGAAACAACAGTCCGCAGGTAGACATGTAGCTCCACAATATCCTAATTGCGAGTCAACCAGTCTTTGCTTTTTCTCCTGACTTCTACGTGCTTATACACGTGTAACCCCCTCCCAAAGGGTGTGCCGGGGGTAGAATAGGCACCAGGTTTCTCCGTCCTAGAGGCACTAGTCCTCTAAAAGGGGTCAACCCCGGGGTATAGAAATGGGACCGAGAGCTTCTTCGGCTTGAAGGGGCGCCGTCGGTTGTGCGGAATGTATAAATTGACAATCAACCCGTCCTTCGGATGAGACGTAAATAAAACCGAGGTCCCGTGTTGAAAGATTGCCACCCTCTTCGCACGTTAAAGAACCCAGTGTAACAGCTCATGATGAGTGGTCCATAGGAGACCTGTTGCACTGGCAAAATTCTCCGTCCCTACCCATCACATTTCCTTGTTTCGAGTCCCGTGGCGTTTAAATTATTCTCGTCCTGAATATAGCTGAAAAATTGCTCGCTGGACGTTAAACATCAATCAATCAATCAATCAACTTATACACGTGTATTGACAGGGCTCGAATTCACCTTTACGCCACCGATGCGGTTCAACATAATATACGTTTCAAATATAAAACATGCATAGAAAATTACAAAACACAATTTTCCTTTTATTCATATACTTTTTTTCAAATATAAACACATTTTGAATACATTTATATAGTAATAAACAGTGGATTTCAAATGCTAAGTCACCTACTCTGACGGCTGTTATTTCATCAATACAATTCTCCCAAAAATGTCTGTGACATTAAGTATGTGAACAATACATGAAATGTCTTGATTATGCAAACATATCGCTAAAATTTCTCACTCTTTTTGGTTGTTCTATGAGGTTATTTCTTTCACCAACGAAATATTTCAAAAGTCCATTAATAAGCAGAGAAAGAGAGTCTCGCTCTCGCTCGTACGCATGCATAACAGAGACCATTGATAAACTAAATAATACTACTGAGCTATAGTGTACGTGCTTTACAAGCTTCCTCTGTAGTGCCCATTGATATAGTGCATACAGAGTATGTGGGATGAGGAAGAGTGTCAGTTCTTTCCTCCTGTTGGCCCTCTCGAACAGTATCCCCAGTCCATAGACAAAATCAGCAATAGCCGGAATACGAGTTTGTAACGGAGGTGGGCGATGGCTGAAGTTTCTCAGAAAACAGATGACATATTTCACTAACATTACCATTGTAGCGAGAAAAGCAGTCGAGAAGACCGTGTTCTTCAATAATGACTTAAGAACTCTTTTCGACCTGAAATTAAAATGAGAAATGGAAAAAAAAACATACATTTTGAAGTTGATTTAATATTTTTTATATACATATTTATTAATTTTCAATAACCTCATAAAATTTAAGAGATATCTTATTTAAATTAAACATATATCTTAAAAGCTATATACCTTATCTTATATACAAAAATGTACTTAATGAAATATCTGATTTATTAAAGATATCTTTCAAACAATTATTTAATAAGATATCTTATATAAATACAATGTAGTATGTAAAATATATCTTGTTTTTGGCTGGTTGAAACTAAAAAAAAAAATCTTCTCGTCTGAATCAACAACTCCATGGAACAATCTAGATATATCAATAAGAAATTCCCCTACACTATCTTCGTTTAAAAATAGAGTGAAAGTTGATATCTATAAAACCCCAAAGTATTATAATGAAGGCCCACGGAAATTAAATATATTACATACTAGACTTAGACACCAATGCAGCTCACTCAATGCCGATCTGTCAAAAGTACATATAATAACTAATTTTAAATGTAATTGCGGTGCTTCTTTTGAAGATGCCATACATTATTTTCTGGAATGTCCTTTATACCTGAACGAAAGAAGAACACTTCTTAGTAATCGCGACGATATTAGTATTAATATTGAAACTTTGCTCTTTGGGAACGATAAGTATAGTTATGACGTCAACTCCAAAATATTTGGAAAAGTTCGAACTTTTATAAATCAATCAAAAAGATTTTAGGGCTAGGTCAGCAATTTGTTTTCTTTGTTTTCTTTTTTCACTTTTTCACTTGTGCTTCTTTCTTTCTTCTTATCAGTGTCAAAATTATAAATGTCTATTGTTTGTGTTTTGTTTTGCTGTCATTAATTCATGTGTATATTTTGTAAGGAGAGGACTTCA
This sequence comes from Gigantidas platifrons, assembly GCA_002080005.1. Lineage (NCBI taxonomy): Eukaryota > Metazoa > Mollusca > Bivalvia > Mytilida > Modiolidae > Gigantidas > Gigantidas platifrons. The sequence goes on along the minus strand of MJUT01028658.1, from coordinate 684,178 downwards.
TATAAGTTGGTATAACTTGCTGTCCAATCCTATTGTTTATGTACAATAAAATATTATTAAACTAAAAACTCCATGTCACCTTTAACATAAAATTTAGATCTCACTTGCATCCTCTCTAAAAAAAAAATTGTCTTCAACAAAGAAACCGAGGGAGGAATTAAGTGAGGAAATATGTACTCACCTATATTAATAAACAATAATGCATACCTTTGAACGAGTAATTTCCTTCTGAATATTATAATTGGTGTAACATGAATGGGGAAATACAGTTTAGCGAAGGCTGGAATGCTCTGGAAGAAATCTTTTATGGCGTGTTTCATACAACCATCTTGGTGAATTCCAACTTCTTTACACGTCAAAAACTGGTCTCCCGGAACTCGGAATACAATGTTCAACTTTTTTTCCGTATAGTCCCGAGACCATTTCATAATCGAATAATAATAACCAGTGAAAAGGAGTTTAGGGTCTAATATTGCGGCATACAATATAAACGAGCTACAAAGACAAAACAACGCTGTCTCACTATATTCAATCTGTGGAAGTTTTCCTCGAACAACCATGGTTGAAATTAGACCCCCGAATGCCCTAGCAATGGCGAACAAAGTGACAACACGTCGTCTAGTTGGATCTTCAATTGCTATGGTTAAACCTGCAAGTCCTCCAGCGATACAATTGTTCCATCCATCCTGTGTGAAATAAATAAATTTAAAAAGTAAGAAAAACTGTGGNAGCAGAAGTTTATTTCTTACATTGAATTGTCATCAATCAAGCAAACGAAAATAAATAATGAATAAATAAAATCATTTGGTTTCACAGCTTACCATTCCCCCTCCACCCCCACCCCTCATTAACCGTGCAATAATTCTGCTTTTGGGTTCCATGCTAACTATTTGGCTGTTCTCAAAATTTTATCAAAACAGTGTGGAAAATGGGAAGAGTGGTATGTTTTTGATCACCCACCACCACACTTTTCACAGTTTGAAGGGGCAATTGCCCCCTTGCCACCCTCCCCCGGTTGCTACACCCCTGAAACAAGAGAGAGAGACATTTTGTCGTAGAGTTATTATTTTCAATGAAAACTAAATGTAACTTTCCTGATAAAAACGTTGAAAATGACTATGAAATGCTAGATTCTGTGTACAGAGTACTATCACTACAATCTGACTCTCAGTACTGTCAAAATAACACAAACCAGCTTCACAGCTTACCTTTTTATTTCGAATTATTTGTAGGAGCTCTCGGATAAATTCATATATACTAGGGTAAAGTCCAAAAAATCCTGCCAGTCGAAGACAATCGGTTGAAGCGATTTCTCTTAATATTTCAGGTAGTCTAAAAACAAGAAAAAATATTTAATTTAATGTGAAAACATTTCCACAAAACATCAGTTTTGTTTTAATAATAAGATAATGTCATCCTGTTTAGGACGGACACTTAATTTCACAAAGATA
>MJUT01028658.1:649885-674980 GCA_002080005.1 Gigantidas platifrons | reverse complement strand
CTCTAGGACGGAGAAACCTGGTGCCTATTCTACCCCCGGCACACCCTCTGGGAGGGGGTTATACGTGTATAAGCACGTAGAAGTCAGGAGAAAAAGCAAAGACTGGTTGACTCGTAATTAGGATAATGTGGAGCTACATGTCTACCTGCGGACTGTTGTTTCAGTGAACTAGCACTATAAACATCAAACTACGAGTACAGAGGACACCATCACCATATCATGATATAGCGGACAAATACTTAATTTTGGCCGCCTGTAAACAACAATCACATTCACTTTATCCAATTGTTTGCTAAGAGTCCATGAGATTTAGGTACCAAAATATTGTTCATATTTGCCTTGAATTGTATACATTTTGTTAAATGTTGTTTACTAGTACATATGTAGCTGGTTTATAATCAGCTTCTGTTGTTCTTTGTTTCCCTGTGTGGTGTTAAGCGAGAACACCTGTTGAAATAAAAGGCCGTTGGCCACTGGTCCCCCGACGCCAAGGTTATATGGTAAGATTAAATTTTGAAACTACTAGAGGTTCAGGTGAGCCTGTATCACTCACCCGACTTAAATAATTCTGAAAGGGGACCACCCAAGGACCATTTTGAAGTAAAAAAAAGAGGAGTAACTCTGGTTAGATTTGTCGCAAAAATCATCATTATCGAACTTGACCTAGATATTCATGAGATACACTTACATACCAAAACTCTAGGACGGAGAAACCTGGTGCCTATTCTACCCCCGGCACACCCTCTGGGAAGGGGTTACACGTGTATAAGCACGTAGAAGTCAGGAGAAAGAGCAAAGACTGGTTGACTCGCAATTAGGATAATGTGGAGCTACATGCATATCTACCTGCGGACTGTTGTTTCAGTGAACTAGCACTATAAACATCAAACTACGAGTACAGAGGACAGCATCATCATATCATGATATAGCGGACAAATACTTCATTTTGGCCGCCTGTAAGCAACAATCACATTCACTTTATGAGATTTAGGTACCAAAATATTGTTCATATTTGCCTTGAATTGTATACATTTTGTTAAAATGTTGTTTACTAGTACATATGTAGCTGGTTTATAATCAGCTTCTCTAGTTCCTTGTTTCCCTGTGTGGTGTTAAGTGAGAAAACCTGTTGAAAAAAGTCAAGGAACGTATTCACGTAACAGCTTCAGTGAATATGGCAAGATAACATGGCACAGCATTTGCAAATATGACAAACTAACAATTGTTCAAGGTAAAACTTCCGTAAAATGTGACAAGATAACAGGTTGTTCAAGGTAAAATGTGACAAGATAACAGGTTGTTCAAGGTAAAATGTGACAAGATAACAGGTTGTTCAGGTTAAATGTGACAAGATAACAGGTTGTTCAGGGTAAAATGTGACAAGATAACAGGTTGTTCAAGGTAAAATGTGACAAGATAACAGGTTGTTCAGGGTAAAACTTCCGTAAAATGTGACAAGATAACAGGTTGTTCAAGGTAAAACTTCCGTAAAATGTGACAAGATAACAGGTTGTTCAGGGTGTAGGTTTATGATGCTTAACGGAACTTTCAACAATATTTTAGTTATATCATGGCGGTCAGTTTTATTGGTGGAGGAAATCGGAGTTCCCGGAGAAAACCACCGACCTGTCGAGTCACTGACAAACTTTATTGCATAATCTTGTATCGAGTACACCTCGCCATGAGAGGGTTCTCAATCACAATATAGTGGTGATAGGCACACATTGCACAGGAAGTTGTAAATCCAACTAACATACGATCAAGACCACGACAGCCAAGGTTGTGAAGGGTACAGCTTCCATGACTCGACGTGACATAATGCTTGTTCTTGGTACAGCTTTGCAGAATGCAACAAGATAACACAGGGCTACCAGTAAGCGTTTTTCTGTAATGAAGGTTTGGCAATATCACCGGTTGCATGAATTCGATTTGCACAGATTACTTAAGATTACTGCCACGATATAGCTGAAATACTATGGTTGGCGTTAAACATCAATCAACTAAGATTACTGATTTTTTGTTTCTGGATGCTTCAGTTTTCACTCAGAATGTTTATCGAGAATGCTTTAAGATCGCACAGAGATATAAATACGTCTATACCCATTATATTGTACTTCTAATCAGATTCAGTATTATTTGTTGAACCAGATATATTACCGAGTAAAAGGAGGTCGTTGATTTTTTAATAGAAATACATGTATTTCACCAATAAATTACACGAACATGGTGGACTCTAAGAGGGGACGATTGTTGGTTCGATCCCAGCTAAGCACACAGCCATGGGAAATCTAGTGGGGACGATTGTTGGTTCAATCCCAGCTAAGCACACAGCCATGGGAAATCTAGTGGGGACGATTGTTGGTTCGATCCCAGCTAAGCACACAGCCATGGGAAATCTAGTGGGGACGATTGTTGGTTCGATCCCAGCTAAGCACACAGCCAAGGGAAATCTAGTGGGGACGATTGTTGGTTCGATCCCAGCTAAACACACAGCCATGGGAAATCATTGCTTCATTTAGTATAATGTATCCAAATGAAACGAAATGTGTACTGTGTAATATTTGTATTGTTTGTTTGTATATTATATGTACTGTAGTTGGATATCCAGTTATCAAGAGGTGATGGTTGGGATTCCAATAACCGATTTAACCCTGCCACATTTTTGTGCCTGTCCCAAGCCTTGGATTTCCAACATCATATGCTGTGGTCATTTTGTGGTAAGCAAGTTCAGTTAAGATGAGAGGTGATTGTTGGTTTTGTTGATATTGGAGGAATTGATGACCATCATTGTTTAAACTTTCTTTTTATAATTCAAGCCCACTCATGTTGGTCAAGTACCAATCAGGCATCACTTCATAACATTATCAAAAAGTTGATAAGCAACATGTTCTTGTTGTGAAACATGGGAAATAGCAATTTGACCTAGTGTCTCTGCTGTCAATCAGGTTAATGTCTCCCATTGTGACATAAAAATATGTACAAATTCCCCAGGAAAATTAAAGGCATCATTTTGTAAACATGTCTGCAACCAGTTGAGACACTAGAATTCCATATGGATCAACCAGCTCAAAATGGTGACCATGCCATTTCTGAAGTGGTGACTTAAGCTTACGTTTCTAATAAAACCTATAATATATCAGATAAGATGAAGCTGCCTGTTGAAAAAAAATTCCCCATGAGAAGGATGTCTTCTAAAATAACTCACTATCAGAGATGAAAGTGGTCACTGCTTAAAAAAAAGAAACTCCCTACAAAGTGCTCCTACACCTTCATTTTCTAGCTGTTTGGATTAAGATTGACACATTCTATTTCCTAATATTTTACACACAAAAGAGGAAATTCTCTCTGAAAAATCAGAAACATATTGTCAAATCTGGCCACAACTCTTAAATGAATAAAGGATGTAGGGTTAGAGTCTTGGTGTTTAACACCACTTTTCAGATATATTGTGGTGGTCAGTTTTATTGGTGGAGGAAACTGGAGTATCCGCAGAAAACCACAGGCCTGTCGCAAAACAATGACAACTTTATCACATAAAGTTGTATTAAGTACACCTTGCCATGAGTAGGATTCGAACTCACAAATTTAGTGATTGATAGACACTGATTACACAGGTAGTTGTAAAACCAACTACCATACGACCATGACGGCCCAAAATTCTGGATGTAAAATATGGAATCGTACATTGACAGACAGTAGAATCTTTTACAGCAGCACAGACAGTAATTGATCAAGATAGAATTCATATTTTATGTATTTTATTTTTGATCAAGTAATGTTTTTTTTTATGATGAACATTGATACAAGATAAACAGTATCAAAAATACATATAAAACCGCCATTTTAATTGTAGACATATAAAAACATTGCATGGTAATAATTGCATAGTTGTTTTAAACATAGCAAAAAAATACAATTTCGTACATTTTCTACCATTAAGAATTGCTGAATAAGAATGATATATAAAAAAATATATATATAATTGAAATTTGAAAATTAAAAGTCACCATTGAATTTTTATATTAAAAATACTTATTAAAGAGAGATAATTACATATATATTAAAGACAATATGCAGATGAAACTTTGCATATCTGTTAAATATTAAATTGGCAATAAATATGTTAATAGCACTTTAAATGTGATTTTTTTTTAATGATAATCTGCCACTATTTTTTGTTTTTCTAATGAAAATTGGAAGGTTATTTTCACTCCTGTAATACAATTGGCACTTGGAATATATGGGATGCAGGTTTACTAAATTTCTACATTTATAATATCAAATATGGCATCCCGCTTTGTTTTCATAAATTGCTCAAAACTACCAAAATAAAACTTTGGCAAGATTGATTTTATAATTATTTGTTAATTTATATACATATTCTAAAATTCTAATTTTCCATGAGATAAAGTATTTTCTCTCTGTACAAGATATGTAAAAAATGTACAAAATTACAAATTTACAAAATATTACATATTTTTAGCACATTTTTGTTGACAGATATACATATACACACATTACACATTTACAATCATGAGTATTATTAATAATGTTTATACATAAAATTGTAGATATACAAATATTTTAGCTGAGAGTATAATAACTATTTATAGAGGTAATAAAAATGAGGTATTGCTGATTGTAACATTTGACCTATTACTGAATATTTTATTACTCCATATAATATTATTTCCAGCAAAACAAAGATTATTTATTATTATAGAGTCCCCTCCAAATTTTCAAAGAAAACTGAATTAAAAAATCCAAAGGAAAAAAAAAAGGTTGTAATTGTCTCCCCTTGAATATTAAACAAGTTTTCCCTTGCCCATGAACAGTGATAATGTACAGCAATATTTGTCATTTCAAACAAACATAATAATGACAGTATTTTGGCAGTATTTTGATATGTTTCCATGAGAACCAATTTTGTCCTGGAATCATTTAACAAAACTTTTTTATTTAGACTATTCGTAGTTTCTAAATTTTACTTCTCAATTTTCAAGGTCTCTTATATCATAAAACCCCGGTAAATTAGGTTCACTTGAGTTGAATGACTACTTAGTGCCCAGTTAATATAAAAAAGTACATCACAAAGACACATTTATCACAGAAACTAGACAAACGTCACTTCTGTATCAAGATACGTCCACGTTTCATGGTCCGATGATGAATTGTTCGTTGAATTTTTTAAATGTCCTGAGCTACGACTAGAAGTATCTGAATCATCACTAAAACTATCTCTTGCTTGAGGTCCACCTAAACGTCTATGTGACAAAGATGTCTTAGTCTGTGGAATGTTTGCACTATTGTCAGTGTTAGAACTACTACAACTACTATTGCTGGAAGAACTCATTCGAGCGGTGTCACGACGAAATGGAGGAGGAGGTTGATATGGTGGAGGAGGTGGTCGTGATTCATTAGTCTGTGAACTGGTGGGTGAAGAACCCCCTGAATTGTTTGACTGGTCATAAACAGACCGTAAATTTTTTACACTCCATGTCAATGCAGAATCTCTTTTTGCTTTTGATTTCCATACTATAGAATTTTTAGACTCAAATTTATTCGGTGTTACATTAGCACTAGTATTTCTATTTGGAGTCCTTTCTTCAGAATCTAAGCTACTTGTCCGAGAAGAAGCTGTAAAGAATCGTGGTTTTGATGAGTCTACAATCACAGTTGTCTCCCTTTGTTCATAATCTCTTGAATATGAATTTCCACGATCCCGAGAAAGTGAGGAGTCTCTAGACTTAACAGAGTATTTTGATTCCACAGACGAGTCTCTACTTTGAGAACATTGTTCTTTTGAGCTTCTTTGTTGGGATTGAGCACTGAAATTTTGAGCAAAATTATCGGATGCTTTAGGAAAGTAGTGACGACTAGCTACTGGACTTGATTCAGAACGATCACGACGGTATGGTGGAATTTGCTGATTTTCAGTTACAGTATCTGAGGAGCTATTTGAAACACTTGATGATGAATAGTTCAATTGCGTACTAGTAGAAGAGTTCCGACTAAATTCATTTGATCTCCTCTCATCAGTAAGAGGTGATTTTTCACGATTTGGACTCCGCCGACTCGATAGAGCGGCCTTGTTCATATGATCAGATGAATCACTGAAACTACGATGTAAATTAACAGATAAATGACTACTGTCCAGTGCAGATTTATTTCCAGAAGATTTTTCAGAAGGTCCATTACTGCTTTTCATTTGTTCATAAGCCTTCATTGAATCTTCATATATTTTCTTAGGATCGCTCTTTTTCAACATAATTTCCTCCTCACTACTCTCGGTCGTATCGCTATCACCTTCCTCTTGCTCCATAATAACCTCCTCCTTCCGTGTGACCTCCCTGCGATCAACGCTTTGAACACTTGGACTATTTAAATGCTCTTCCATATATTTGCGTAGGGATTCTTCGTATAATTGCTTTGCATGTAAACTTGCTTCTTTTTGCTTTTCACTGTCCTGTTCAGAAATCTCTAATGGAATTCCATGTTTAATCATAAAAGTTCTCTGACAAGCCTCATCATAAGATGGTGGCCTGTCTGGTCGGTTAGGAGAATTTGACAAAGTTCTATTTATGTCTCCATCACTGTCACTTTTCATAAGTGGATGAGGATTTGTGCTTAGTTTTCCAACATTGAGTTCTGAATGATGATATTCAGTCTCTCGTCGCTGATCACTTCCTGAACTATCGGTGCTACTCCGTCGAACCTGTGACAAAATTGCACTGTCATGACTTGCACGCATTGGTGCTATTTCCCGTTTTTGTTGTTTCTGATGTAATTTCAATATAACTCCAGGTGGTGGTGATGTTCCTAGTCCATATTTATTTATAGCCTTCAACGGTATGTTTGATCTCACGTCATTAGCAGAAGCACTAGTACCGTATTTTGAAGCTAAAATTGGTGATAAATGATCACCGTCTTTTTCATGAAATTCATAAGCCGACAGCTGAAATCGTGGTCTGATAATGTCCTCAGCCTCCTTATAGCTATCTGACCCAGATCCTTTAGAAGGACTGGAATATTCCATAGGAAAAGATCGTCTCACTGATAAACTTTTATGCTTTGAGTCTGAATTTATCACTTTACGGGATGTTTTTGGTGATCTAGGTGGAGACACCAAATAATTTACCGATTTTTTGGAGTTGCTTGACCTCCTAGCACTAGAATACGGACTATTCAGTGAAGCATCATCCTGACTTTCATGAAATCTCTCCTCGCTTGCACTCCACACAGAAAATTGTAAGTCACTCTCCTGTGATAATTGTCCAGGCATGAACGAAGAACATGAAGAAGAATATGGAAAGCCACTGTCAAATGAACTTCCACACGACATTCTAGATTGAGGGGAAGTTGGAGGATTACTATCAGTAACAGATGATTGACGCATCAATTTCCCATTGCCACCATTTGGCGGACGTTGAGTTGGAATCTCTATTTCAGAAACATAACGCACGTTTTTATTGCTTGTTTCCTTGCTGTTTTCATCATAATACAAATGAGCACCACTTGAGGATTTTACTAATGTTACAGAATCTGGATGCCGTAAATGTGCAAATTGATCCTCAGGTTCATCTTCTAAGGATCGTAAAGACTCGGTAGAGTTCCTTTTGAATTTTGAATATCCTTCAGCACTATAACTCTGAACCATTGAGTTTCTTACACCTTTAGTCAAATTTTCCTTTTCGTCTGAATATTCACGTTTTTTATGTTTTCTCGGTGGTGGTTTAGGATTTTGAATTTCATAAGCGTTATCATAACTTCGACTAACAACATTTTCTGAATATTTTGATTTATCAGAGTCTCGATCGATGTATTGCGACACACTTCTATGGTAATTTTTCCTGTCAGTTAAATTTTCTGTACTACCATCCTCATCATATAACTGAGCATCACTTAGTGTAAGTCCTGAATCTCTACTGAGATTTGAAGGTGACAAATGACTTTTAACCAGATTTGGACTGGAATCTAGTTCACCATACATATCCCGTTCTAGGCTATCTATAGAAGAATTGTCAGGTCTCATACCACCTAAAACAATATTAATACATTAAATAAGTAAAAATGTCTATCTTAGTACCTTAATCAGGGGTGGAAGAAATATGATTTTTTTGCATAAAATCGTAATTTTTCATACGAAATACCCCAAACATTTTCGCACCTCCCTCTGCTTGGCGTGATTTGTTTAAGTGCGCCCCCTAACTTGAAATCCTGGATCCGCCCCTGTTAATATACTGTATATGTGAAACTCTGAACCGTGACAGTCTATCTTAGTACATGTACCTTATAACAGTGTATATGAACCGTGACAGTCTATCTTAGTACATGTACCTTATAACAGTGTATATGAACCGTGACAGTCTATCTTAGTACATGTACCTTATGACAGTGTACCTACAAATATACTTCTAAACGTGACCTTGGTACATTTTTTGTTTTTGTTTGTAAGATATAATTTGTTCTCCTATTGCAGTCAATTCTTCCTTGAGATAACATTTTGAGATTTAATATGAAACGTGACTTTGGCACATTTTTGTCTATATGTTTGTAAGATGTACATGTAATTTGTTCTCCTTCTGTCATGGTCACCACAGACAAAATTTGATATTTAATATGAAATAATTAATTTTTGCTTTGTCATTCCTTAATGAATTATTGTATATTTCTTCTGTCAATAATTTAGAGATAGTTTCATTTTTAAAATGTTTTTCCTCCTCATATTTGTTTTATTTTGTGAGCGTTTTTTGTTGTTGTTCTTTTTACACACATAAATAAATATACTTACTTCCTGAATCTTGTGTGCTCAAATAGCTGTGCATACTATCCGAGTCAGTACTGGAATCTTGTCTAACTTTCTGCTCATTAAGATCTCCAAAAAGGAGAAGTGTCTTCTCACCAAATATTGAGCCACAATTGTCAATTAGGTACATGATTGCCTTATGTGGTGATTGGGTAGCCAATGGGTCTTTGATTAACTCCTTTGGCCAGAGAATACTTGGCGTTATGCATACAGCTAAGTTATATGATGTCATCATGTTTTCAGTGTGCTTTTCCTGTATGTGATGTAGTACACAAATTAGATGATGTAGAAGGTCAAAATTTGATGGTGGAAGCTTGAGTAGTAATCTGAAAAAAATAAAAACAATCCTGAGTTATTCCCCTTTTAACATTAAATTTGACAATGTGTAGTTGTGTGATTATATAGGTTTAAATTTGTAAAATGTTGCATATTCTCCATCAAAACAAGATCACTGAATTCAAAATCCACTTTTGTAACCTTCCTTGCAATTTTGTTTTATTTACGAACTAAAATATTTAAGAAAACAAAGTAACATTATACTCTTGATGTTAAAACCCGGTTTTACACCTATTCACTTTATAGACATACAAATTTCTTTTGAAGGTGTCCATTTCATATTTGTTGTTGTTTACATAATATCTGGGATATAATTATTTGATGATAAGGACAATATCCTTGGGGATAAGGTAGCTTTTCTAGATCTTGTTGATCAAATCTTTTGTCACTTTATTTACATGATGAAAAGATTTTCAAGATAAAAAAAGTAATCCATTTGTCATAAATAATAGCCTGTAGGCCATATCTTACAACAGAGATGTTTTCCTTCCTTATTCTATTACAATTGATAAGAATTTAAATCCAGATTTTTTTTTCAAATTTTGTCATTTTGTAATCTAATCTAATGAAATGTAATTACTCCCTCAAATTCTTTACATAAAAACATTTCAAATACCTTATTTCAATATTTTATTTACTTTGTTTTGTATTTCATTTTTCTAAATTTTGTTACTTTCTGGACCAATGTCAAGATAAAGACTATTGTATTATCATTTAATACATTTTAATACTTGACAAATGACATCGCGATATCTGAAAAGATGGGTGGATCAAAACTTACTGAGGAAAATTGGTGTCATCTTTCATTGTAAAAATGTGAACCTGAATCATTTATTTCACATTTTTCAAGTTTTCACTGTAATCATATAAGTTTTAAATTCCCCCAACCTTACACTTTTTTTTAAACTAAATGAGGAAACAGTTTTGGGTAGCTTTACCATTAAATTAGGATTCAATTTCTTCCTTCCAAACTTGTTTTTCTTCTCAGAAATTAACATGACTAATTCTACACAGGAAGTATTAATTTCCCTGACAACTTTCAATTATTTAATCTTAACCTCAAAATTCAATTTAATAAACTATTGATTAAAAAAAATGATGACTTTTGGTTTGATGACCCAAGGACTTTGGTTCACCAAATTTGATATATTTTTGTTATGATTGAGATCTGTTACTCCTCATGTACACCCACACTAAACATTAGATAACCAGAAACAAGTACCTGTTGGCCATTGTCTGGAGATAGTGATCAAGGTGCCCTACTAGATGATCCTTGTACAGTCTAATTAAATTTAAATCAAAGGTTTGAAATTCACCCTCCTAAATTACTATAATTATACCTATTGACCTGTTGTGCAGGTATGGATAAGGTCAGGTGATTGGGGCCAGAAGAAATGTATGTTGAATTAACGACAGTGATTGATGTCAAGATCTATACATACTTGTACTGGACACGCCATTTTAACACAAATTTTCCTGCTTATACAATTGTTGCAAAATTGTTCACAGTAAAAACCGGTAATTGTTTGAAAAGCCAATTTAGTGAATTATGAAATTTTCTTTTTTAATTGCTAACGCTGAAGATTCTGTGCAAAGTACGGTGAAATTTCTAAAGGTTACCATGGTCTGGATTATAAAGGTCAGAAAAGAATTAAAAAAAAAAGAAAAAAGAAAAAAAGCATTAAGTAAATTTTAGGTAATGCAAGCATATCGCCGTCACTTCCTGTTACACTAAATAACTCTCGCCTCCCTAAAACCCTCAATGGTACCATGAACGGTAACCTATACATGAAATCCATGTGGGATTTGACTTACTTTTTGACTTTGTCCATTTTGGCTGGTCCATTCTCCTGCTCACTGAGAGCTACCCATTCATGATAATGTTCCTCCAGTAACAGACAATGAGGTAGGTTTCGTAGATAATCCTGTAAAATAGTCAAAATATTGATTAATTGATTGGTGTTTAATATCAACTTTAGCAGTATTTCAGCTATATTGTGCCATGAACAATGAAGAATTGAGTTCATTGTCAAAATAGACTGTTACAGTGATATTACATTGAAAACATAATTTTACAGCAGTGGAAATATAATAAGCACTACACATCAGTTCAAAATGTATTGCTATTATAATTTTTATTTCATTTTTTTTTTAAATGTCTACTTCCGAACCTCCCACTATAATTATATCTACCTACCTTGAGAACTGCACCAACGACGAGTGTTTGGATGTTATCGTCTAAACAGTCTTCCCCATCATCAAGTTTATCGTGGATTTCCTTACACTTTACAGAGTTAGCTGATTTTCGTAAAATTCCTTTTGTATAAGGACCTTCACGATACATAATTCTAAGCAGATCCTGTAAACAGAAAGGAATATGATATTTTTCATCTTTTCTGAAAATATTACTTTAAAAAAAAAAATATTTCAAATTATTTAGTTGTAAAAAAAAGATGTTTCAATTATGGAATGTTGAATAATTATACTTAAATTTTCACACTGAAGAAAATTTATTTAAATTTCAAAACTTACTTTCTTTGAAATTTGTAGTTTTAAAGGGTATGAGCCAAAAACAAACATGGCCAAATAACTGAAACTCCTTTTTTCTTCTTCTATTCTATAACATATTTAAAATTGTTAAATCTTATAGGAATGGATAGGAAATCTTATCTGAATGTCAGGTAAAAGTATCTCTTTTTCTACTTTAAAAAAATACTAAAATTTCAATTTTTCCTTACCATGACAGGTTTCGGAAGACCGTCTGCTGTAACCATATCACCCAGAGGCCTTCCGAATAGTTTTCCAACAGGAGAAGAGTTGTTGTTTTTATCATCTTTGCCTCTACGAAAAATATTGAATGGTGATCTTTTTGGTTTCTTCATGCTTTTTCCTGAGGTTTCATCTGTAAAGTGAACAAAACTTTCTAAAAAATTTAATTTAGCGATTTGAACGAAAATGGTACATTTTGAAGGTGTTCTTTTACACTTTGAAAATGTCAACGAAAACGGTGCAGCCTCATTGTCAAAATGCTAAAGTTATGAAGTTGAAGACATCCAAACTGCTAAAAGTATTTGTACAGGAAATTATTTCCGTGGGTACCTAGTGTAATTTAGTGATTAAACGGGTATACGTATACCTGCCTCATGATTCATACTATTTTATGTATTGGCCCTTGTAATTCAAGGGTGATTAATTGCATTTGGTTTGTGGTGTAAATGTTTTTACCGCGATATAAATCTATAATTTTGTAAGGAAGTCAATTTTACCTGTGAGCAACACAGGTATATATATATATATATATTTACACACCTATGTAACTACAGGTAAAAATCAGATGACCCCTTTGATGTCATTTACTATGAAAAAATGTCAACAAAAATTTGTGTAGGTAATCAATTATCTACTTGGTTCTAGTGGCTAATACCCCTGTGACACTGATACCTGTGAAAATTGCCCAGATCATGAATGATTTACTCAATAGGGGAGACCACATTCAAAGAAAACATGTGTTAATTGTTGTGTCCAGTTGTAAATAAATTTTTTTTTCAAAATCATGGTAAGAGTCACCCATGCACAGTTTCCGTCAATATACTTGTTACTGATCTATACAAAAAGCTATTGTTCAGTGTAAGCTGCAATTCGGAAGTGCATTATTTTGCTATTCATAATGATTTTTAAAAATCATAAAATGAACGAAGTGACGTGACACACACAATCTATACGAAGAAAAAAAAAACACTGATATACCTTGAGGGGGTGAAAAAATTGTACAATTGTGAATGAAGCATGAGGTATTAAAAGTAAAATAGACAAGTCACATGGTATAATCCCACCAGAGGTTAATGTATCACCTTGTCTCATTTTGACAGTCCGTCAAGATGTAATTTTGTATAAAAAAAAATAAAATCGAAAAACAAGAAATAGTACCGCCAAATATTGTGACATTTTCCAGTTATAAACAATATGTACTTTAAGCATTCTAAAGTGCATATTATTCTAATAAAGTCTTATATATAATTCTAACTTACTCAAAGAACGTCAGTGTTATTTATGTGACTTTCACCTTTAAACACTACCCTAATACATGTCTTACTCACAATAATTTTAACTTATTGTTGCATATTAAAAAGAGAAATAATAATTATTCAAATCTTTAAAAAAAAACAAAAAAAAAAAAACTTTTTGATCTTGATATTATAATTTCATTTTCTTACGTCAAGACTTGTTTTTGTTGTAATTTTATGAATAAATTTGCATACAATTTTCCTATGATCTTACTATAAAGTCATGAACAATCGTGACATTAATTACTCCTCCAAGTATTTAAAAGGTGACAAGAAAACAATTATTAATTAAAATATAATATAAACATCGTTAACACAAAATAAAAAAAAATAATTAGCTTTCTCTACTTCAAATGACTTTGACTTAAAAATTAATGTCAATTAGGGTGATATTATAAAAAAATAATTCCATGTCTTTAAATTCTTTAAAAAATATAAGACCTTAAACTTTAAAGAGGATTAAAAATCCACACAAGGGTGAAATTTTTGGATTAGGAAAAGCAAGGCTTTGGTACCATTAGAGAATAACATATAAAAGTTTAATACTTTTAAGGGTTCCATTTTTGAAGGTTAAATGATTAAATTAAGACTTAATTGTGTCAAAATTACACAACAATCCACTAGATTAAGCAGTAATATTTATGCAATGTTTAAAGACTTAAATCCACTAAAAATCATGATATAAACTTATATACTTGTTTATGTATATTATTCATTGAACCGTTTCATTTCAAATGTTTTGGTTTTTTTTAAAGAAAAAACCCCCAGGTACATTCAATATTGAAACTCCTTATAGGTCAAGGAAGGGGTGATTTCTTCTTTTTTTTTTTAATGATTTTTATACTGGGATAGTAACCTTTTCATCTCCCCATGTATTATATAATACATGCTACTAGGATTCAAAAAACTTATTGTTACCACAAGTGGTAATATACATATATGCTTTATCTTTTTGAGAGACAAAAGACCACTTAACTAATCATCTCAATCCCTTAGTGATTAAAAAGATGAAACAAATTAATCTATGAATAAATATTCTTATTTTTCCATGTAAATATACGAATATTACCCGGCATCCACCTTTTCCTCAAAAACTAGAGAAATATATGTAATCTTATTATCTGTATTGTTTAGTTTTTACAAACTTATCTGGAGGACAAAATTGTAAATCTGACTAAAGTCACATAAAAAGGAACAAGAATTTAAAATCCTTATGTAATCTATGTACTTAGCAGTAAGTGAATAATCAGGTTTCATGCTTTTCTTTTAGGCTTCTATTTGAAAAATTATTCCTTTGTAATTTGCCCATGCATATAATTGAGTATAATTAATACTATATAATAGAATTCCTAACTCAAACAATAGATTTGGGAAAGAAAACAGAAAAACTCTCACATTATCATGGGGACACAGTCGTTACGTGTCAAATCGTGACAATAGAGTCGAGCATATTATTTTATAATGTCTTTACTCCATGACTTGGTAAAAAATAAGTCGTTAGGTAGATAATTATTACAATAGGATTATAAATAATAAAATGACCATTTAATTTTTGACAATTTTATACATCTGACTGCTTAAAATATAACAACAGTGTTAGATCTTTATCTTTGTATTGGTTGCCAAAAATTCAATGCTGAAATTTACTATAATTAAGACAATGGATCGCTTAATAGTACAGTAGAGCTTAAATGTGACAAATTAGGGTTTTTTCCTTTTGTATTTAATTACAAAACAACAATAACAATAAATAAATATGCAACGAATTCATTCAAAGCATGTTCATTACATGAGGACAGGATAATGGTCCAATTATGTATATTTTTTTTTACCTAAATTTGTTTTTTTTGTGGATTTCCTATGTTTCAGTATAAATTCTACATTTGATGTGGAGTTGAATTCTAGAATCTCTTCATTACTAGGCAAGGTAACATCTCCATTCTTAGACTGGTAACTGTCTCTTAGCTGGCTCATTTTAATACTGTATGGTAATTCATGACCTATTAAATTTAAAAAAAAATCATGAAAAATTACATATTTTGTAGTCATAAGATAACATGAATTATTAATATTACAAAATAACGTGTTTTTATGACACATTTTTGAATACAGATTTCAAAATGTGTAAATGCATTTAAAAAATACACAAACAAATAAATATTCAGAGGTTTGAAAAATAAAGCTATCAAATTGCTTTCTACATATTTAGCTAAAACAACATTTTGGGAAATATTCTGAATTCCAAATTGTTGAAATTTTACCTGTATCAACATATTACAAATTACAGGTAAAACTTACCTTCATTCATAAAAAGTAGCATATTGTCATTTGTCTCAAAATCCAAAGTGTTTTCACAGGTGAAAATTACCATCACTTTAAAATTTCCAGAAAATCCATATCATTTTCACAATTCATTTTTTTTCCACGGTGATATATATCCCAACATAAAAGAAATTCAAAATATTTAGAATTAAATTTCAATCTGCTACTATCAGTGTTTACACACATTTATTCCCAAGTACCTGTTGATTGAACTATAACTACAAAAAAAATTGTCAATCCGAAATTGACCTGTAATTTACAAGTGGGAGGAGCTAACATTCATTTTGACCAATCAAACAACACAATAACCTATCAATCATGTCCTACCTATCATTTTTGTAAAGTAATAAACAAGTGATTAAATGTTATACAATTTGTTAGTCCTATTGTGTTTTCTGACAAAATATTTGCCCACCTCTAGAATTTTGGACACAACAGGGGCATTAAATTGTTACTCCTTTTTATCTTTATTTTTTAAAAAGAATTTTAATCAAAAGAAATGTCAAAAATAATACTAAGGTTAAATTAACAGTTATGCTAATTGAAACATAACATGTTTGTCAACAATTTCAGTTTTTTTTGGGGGTATCATATTGAATACCAATATTGTTCCCATTTACATAATATGTATACAATTTCAGGTCAGCGAGTTCTTTTAACACACAGAAATGTCTTTAAAGTCATCCTTTGCATGAAACAATTAATAAGGAGTTTTATGTATTCAAATTTCTACCACAAATATTTGTTTCTTGAATACTAAGGTTTCATAATCAAATTTAAAATGTCAACAGAGACTAAATGCCAGATTTACTACAAGTAAACTTGTAAGTTGATAATTTAGGATTTTTTTCAAATTAATTTCAACTCGAATAACAAATAATTATCTACATTATTTCAACATAAATTTGATTTCCCAATATAGAAAATTTGAAATCATGCATTTTTTTTTTATCACTCTTGATACTCGAAATTGTGAAATAAAAGATCACAAAATCAACGTTGACAAGTAAAGTTGCAAATTTCATTTTAATTTTATTTCACATAAAAGTCGTAAATTTGATATTTAAAGACAAGTTTTTACCTATCATTTATATAGATAGATATAATAGTTGTTGGGTATATTGGATGGACAGCCTATCAGAATGTAATGAATTTGATATTTAAAGACAAATTTTTACCTATCATTTATATAGATAGATATAATAGTTGTTGGGTATGTTGGATGGATAAGCCTATCAGAATGTAATGAACCCTCTCCTGGCATGATCAAAAATAAGTTACAGGTATGTTGGATGGATACCTGTAGGTATGCAGTATTGTCTGAATACATTCGTACATGCACTTACGAAAGAAAACATTAAGTATAAAACTGATACAACATGTTATCAGATGGTGAAACATGCTCCCCCCCACCTAAGTCCTAATGTAGGAAATATTTGCTAAATTAACCTGTATAACCTGAACACCTGTCTATTCAGAACACAAATGTTGGTCCAAAGGAGGTTCTGTTTAGACAGGTTTTACTGTACTACAACTCTAATCTTTAATTAGATTAATACGATATAAACATAGTTACTATGTAAGTGTAATGAACTTGACCAGTAGTCTCAATGATCTACGGACAAAACAGAATTGTAAGATTGCCAAAAGAGTAGAACTGGAACAACAGTTACTACCTAGCACTTGAAACAGACAACACAATGTTAAATGTTAATATCTGCCCAGTAGCTACACGGCTGTTTAATACATTTAATACAAATATGATATTATCACAGAAACTTTATGTAAACCATGAGAGGGAGGTCACAGACAGAATGTTTATTAGCAACAACACAAGAGAGACTTTTACCATATCAAAGTTTGGCACAAATTGGGCAATTTATTTTCTGTTATATTAGTAAATATTTTGAAGTGTCAGGCTTTCTCTATTTTAATAGATGTGATGACATTATATTGCTGTCTTTTATTTACAATCAATACTCGACATTCATATAAGATACACAAAAGTTACAATTTCTACTGATTTTCATTTCTTAAACAAACCATCGAATTTGTTCAGCATGAACGAGTTATATTTTCTTAATAATTATTTGTAAAAACGACATATTTTCACAGATAATATGAAAATGGAAATGTAAGGACTTTTGGCAATCACTTCAAATTTGACCAAATAAACATGAACTTTTAAAGGAAATAATTTCATATTATATGACATTTGAATAGGATAAAAATACATTTAAATCATAGAGTCAATGTTTGATGTGTATGGTAATAGCTATTGATATAGTGTTCAAATAATATAATATTGTTACTACTGTAACAAATTGTCAATACCATTTCATATGATAAAACATCTGTATCCAAGGTGACAATTTCAGAATTAATTTTTTTGGTCAAATTTTTGAGAAAAAATCTATATGAAACTATATCATATTTTTAAAAAATACTGATAAAATCTTAAATAGTCTCCATTTTTTTTAGCTACTTAAGATATATACATTCCAAAGTATTTACCTGTTGGGTTACTAAGACTGTTGTAATACCCAGCAGAGAACGTGTTAAACAGGTAACCAGTTGTGATAAAAAAAAAAAAATCTCTGATGATTAAGGTAAAAACAAACTTACCAATAAGTGGGTAGGGACTGTCTTCTTTTCCATATCGCACCCACATTTGATAATCCTTAATGTCAGAATCCTGTGAGCAAAAACAACAAATTAAGCAGTGTTCATCTTTATTTACAATGTATTTACCACGTCTATGCATCACTGAATTGATAATATCTAACACAGGGTAACTGGAAAAATCAAAAGATACCCACAATGACTGAAACTAAGGTGTAGAAAAACTTGTTTCCATAACAATAACATAGAATCAGATTTAGTCGCCCAGAATAGAAAGAGGTATCTTTTTACTTCTTGTTTCAAACCTTGTAACACTACACATAAAAAAAAAGAAACTATTTTAGCTCCTAAACTGAATTCTTCATCTAATTTAGGAATGAATTATCTTCCTTTTACACATATTAATTTCCATGTAACAAAGATTTCCTCAAGTGTAAATTTCAAATTCTTCTAGATATCTTAAACAAAAAGATGTACAATTTTTACTTAGTCACAAAGAAAACTAACTGCCTTGAACACAACACAAAATTGCCCCGAAATATAAAACGTTTGTAAACAATAAAAAAAACAATATCTAAATTTGGCAGACATCGTCATTTGATTTATCTGTTGCTGATATGCTTTCAAATATTAATTACAATAAATGATAGGATAGCTTTAATCATCAGACAGTAGATAAAGAGTTTATCTCTCATTGGTTTATTTCTATGATGTAATTGATTTCATCCTATAAAGATGCAAGTCTTCATCTAGTTACCTGTATCACACAGATAAAGTTTTTTGCAGAAATGACAAAATTTACATGTCTTTTTTATCTAATGTCAAAATTCTTTCAGTTATTGGCCTTCCTTCCTAACCAGGTGTTACTGACTGTTAAAACTGATAAAATCAACTTTATAAGTCATTTTTCATATGTCAAAATATTTGTTGTTTTCTTTATTATTCATAATTTTGAGGACAATCCGATCTAAAAGATGAGAAGTAATAAAAGAGTGTCACAGGACAAATTAGAACAGGATGTTGTAGGCTGTCTGTCATCGAGGCAGATCAAAATTTTGTGGAACAGGAATGAGGATTCACTAGTGGTAGACCTTCATCTCAATTTCCCAGATTCACATTAGTAAAATGGAAGAATGTGTCCACAGAACATGGATTCCCTCACTTCCAGCAATAGTAAACAAGCATAACTCCAGAATGGTGTAATAGCCTGAAATTAAACTAGGCCAGTCTTTTATGATCCTTGACCTTGTGCATAAATTTCAAATAATTTGTTTTTAAGAGGAACTTAAGTAATGGAGAGGAATCAAACACAGGAAATAAGGACATGAGGAAAATTTAATGTCCCTTATGTCTAGGGCTGGGGGCTTAAAAATTATGAGTTTCTAAAACTTGATTTGAGCGTTGGACAGTCAGGCACATCCCCCCCCCCATGTTTATATCTATATTCAATCCAAGTTTGTCACCTGGATTTAAACTGGGTCAATGTTTAATTTCAGTATCATGTTAATTTCATTGTTTACATCTGATATAAATGATAACTACCAACTCCAATGCAAATGTATTTAGTTTATAATGCAATACACAGCCAGATAAAATGTAGATTTCATATGTGACATACAAATAGCCTCAACAAATTATAGGTCATGTTTATATGGAAAAATTATGTAAATTATAATTTTATAAACTGAGGGTAAATATCCTATCTGTAGCTACAACATAAATTTTACACCCTGGGAACCAAATTATTGATATGGTCTTCTCAAGGTCATCATTGTCAAAATGACCAATTGTACGTTTCATTTGTTGACGATTTAAACCCATTTATTCTCATAAATAAAATATAATCTTCATATTTGTATTTAAATGGTTCTTATTTATTTAATATCATTTGTATTGAAAATAGATTGATTTACTGTTGTAAAAGGAACACACAAGCAGTTGGGATTTTTGGACAAGAGGGGTTCAAATGCATACCAAGACAGACCAGACCCATATCAAAACTTGATACTGGTTTGAGACGGTAAGAAAGTATGAAAAAAGAGTTTGAAGATACAAAAGGGGTCATCAGAAAAATAGCTTCTAAATGTTCAATGAGAGACTGTGTTAAAAGAGATTTTGTCCATTCAACCTTGCAAGAGATATGCATGATTAAGGTGGCAAACTCAATGGACATTTTCATCCTACACTAACCAAAATATTCACATTCAAATAAAGGAGGGTTGTCCTGGTCGTATGGTAGTTTGATTTACAACTACCTATTCTGTACCTATCACCACTAACGTTGCGAGTTGGAATTCCACTCCAGCGATATAACATTATGTGATAAAACAGGTTGGTGGTTTTCTCCGGTTTCCTCCACCAATAAAACTGACCGCTACGATATAACTGAAATATTGTTAAAATTGACATAGACCAAATAAAGGACTAATATGCCATGTATTAGGAATTGGTCTAAAGTACTTGTACAAAAAATGAACTTACAGATAAATGGGACTGGTCCATACATTTTCTAAGGACTTTTAAAGCTTCCATATTTGGGTCCACATCAACTGTACATGGCTGAAAAATATATTATATTAAGATGAGTTAATTAAGTGTGGCTGAAGGATGCAGAAAGTTTTAATCAAAGTACTTTATTTTTCCACAGGAATATTTATTTCCATTTTATTTTCAAATAAAAACTTACTTTTACACTGGTCCTGAAATTTGTCATAGCAAAGAAAATATTTGGTCCAAAAAGAAAATGCACTGCATGTATGTTATAATGTTCAACATTTTGTAAACAATGAAAAATAATCAAATATTTATATTATAATTTTATGTAGGAATACACAATTCATTTTAGTCTAACTAACATTAATTATGTTAACATGTGTCACTATCCAAAGGTGTGATAAAATCTTAATTACAGTATTTCCTTTGAAGTATATATGTACAGGTAATTTGTCTAATTAACATACCTCACTGATCTCTCTACTGACAACTTTTAACTTAATCACCTTGGGTTGTTCCTTCAACCTTTCATTTTCAATTTGTCTAAAACAACAAAATATGAAAGAATAATAAAAAAAAAACTAAATAAACAAAGAGTTATTATTCACCTTGAATAGATTAAAAACTGTATTAAAAAATAAAAATAAATAAAACAATAGATCACCATGAAGTCTGCAATAAAAAAAAAATAGTTGTGAAAATATCAACTAAAATAAATCACCTCAAAAGGTTTCACATGATTTATAAAATATGTCTTTCATAAAAGAAAAACAAAATAATGCATCATTTATTTAGAATTTAATGTCTAATGTCAAGTTAAAAGTTTGGTCACAATAATTTGTTTTTTTCAACAAATAAATCATAAAATTTACAATTTTCACCATACAAATAAACAGATTATAATAATGTACTCCAGCTGTAAATTTCTAATATTTTCTAAACATACATGGTATACTACTAATACGAATCCTTATGAGTAGAGTCAAATAAAGTCCAGCTTATTACATTTTCCACCTGTTGTGTCAACAGAAACAATTTATTTTTATTTTTTTGGCATTAATTTCATTTTCAATGTTGTGATTTCTTATTAAGGAAGGTTTTTGACATTCATTTCATATTGAGGAAACGTGATTCATATCATGTTTTGAAAATGTAGTTCCTTGTTTATTGACTTAGATGTTTCCATAGCCCCTATCTAACTGGGCAACCAAAGTACATTTAGGGATATTAAAGTTCATTTAATAAAAAAAAATGATAGGATTTCCAATTGAATATACCAACATTTAGTTTAGGATTCATGAAAACTTACTCAGTGAGTTTAGCAAGCCATTGCTGTTTTAGATCCAATGTTTTAAATGTTGCAACAAAATTACAGAGAGGCCATCCCATAACAAATGACAATTCTGTGGACCTTGTCAGTTCTGTTACATCTGTGATACATTCTGATATCCAGATCTCACAGACTCTCACTCTGTGCTTTAATTTAAAAGTTGTTGTAGTTCTGAAATATAAATAAAACAATATCACATGAAATGAAAAATTCTTAAATATTATATAAAAAAAAAGTAGAATAGAATAAAGTGTGAGTAGACAAATTAGGTGTTTAATATCTGATTTATCAAGATAGATAAATATCGGTAAGCTGTCAGGAATGTCAAATCATGCCTGGTGGACTTGTAACAGTCTTCTTAAGTTTTCAAAATATAAAGCTCTTTTATTGGTAAATAAATGTTCAAAATTGACAAAACGTTTCCCTTACACTTGATACACATTCATTATCAACTGTAATCTCCTTTTATAATCAGAAATAATATTGACAATTCAGAGGGTACTGATACGAGATATCACCATATCACAGCTGTACCCACTTTTACATCTACCCAAATTATCAGTAAACATCTTTTAATTAGTTAGGACCCAAAAATAAAATTTAACTTTCAACTTTCAGTCAGAAAAGTATCACAATTTGACAAAAAAATAATTTTCTAATTTATCCGTAGTGGCTGAGGATAACTACTAATACTTCTTGGCTGCATGTTACCCTTGTTTAATAAACAAAGAATAAAAAACAGTAACAATAAAACAGAACGTCTGACCATTCAACTTTCAGTTAGGAAAGCGTCACAATTTGACCAAAAAAAATAAAATTCTTACTGGTCATTTGTAGTAATAGTCAAACAGGAAGTCTGACCATTTGTCAGAATAGGAAGAAATTCATTTTTCTCTATTTCAAACTAAAAATGTTTATACAAGACAGTATAGCTTACCCAGAAACCTTAAAGTGGCCGTGTATAAATTTGATTTTCCGTCCGTTTATTACAAGTCCTAAATAATCATTTGTTAAAAAATTCAAACCAGAATTTGATTAGAATATTCAGTTGTGTACTAGTACTGTTAAAATAGTCAGCAAGTAAAAAAATCTAAAATTGAATTAAGTTTCCATCCAATTGGAATTTCCCCCTTTTAAATACAACCCTACCCTAAAAGCTAATACATTTGTATACACGTCAAGAAATCTTATTTAAATCTTTATACATTATAAAATTTAATTTGTGGTAGATATTTGGTCAAGACAAGAAAAGTTTGGAGACAGGTTCTCTGTGACTGTCTGTGAAGATAGGAGTCTGGTCATCCATCTGTTTGTACCAGTGTGGGAGGTTTGGAGAAAACTTTGTATCTGTTACACTGAGAAGTGTGAGTCTGGTTCCCTATCTGTACCATGTAGGTAGTTAACAGCTTAGGCCCTATCTATTAGTACCAGTATGAGCCGTTTTGAGTTTAGTCCCATGAACCATGAACCTTACCGATTTGTTTAATACTAAAGTTGTAAGTCCCCTATACCAGTATGCACTATGTCAAAAGTTTGGACCTCACCTATTTGTCTAGTACCATCAGACATACTATACTTACTTTTGTTTAGCTACCAGTAAAAGGTCATTAAATAGGAACATATATCTATCTTGAATCTGTACACCCTGAAAATAGATAGACAGATCAAACAGAGCTTAGTGTAAATCTTTACTGTAATAACTTATATAAATATACCATGTTTAAACAAAGAAGCATACAGATATAATCAGGATTCTTTCTGGAAAAAAACTCATCTAAAAATTGAGCAATTGAGTATCATTCACTTCAGATTGTTCCGATAATACTTTTGCTGGACTTGACTATATACATTGTATATGAGTAACACGGCAGGTGTCTTATAAGAAGCAGGAACTGCCTTACCATTCACAAGCACCTGAGTTCAACCCCCGTGTTTGGTGGGGTCTGTGTTGCTCATCTTTTTAGTTTTCTGCGTTGTGTTGTATTTTTGTGTTTTGTTTGTCATGGTTTTTTTTGTGTACCCAATGTTGCCAGTGTCTCTGGATTGGAGGGGTTTCACCTGACAATTAGTTGTAACTGATTAAGCTTTCCTTTCCAAGTCTGGTAGTCATGATATACTGTAGCTAAACAAAATAACTGAAAGTGATGATAAAGACCAATATTGATTGATTGATTAGTGTTTAATGCCAAGTTTAGCAGTATTTCAGCTATATCGTGGCCTAAAGACCAATAACTTAAACCTTTATACATGTACCAGTAACACAAGAAAAATAGATATGTCACTGTATGGGAAAATATCCGGTCAATTGCTCATCTTATCTTTTCTGATATTCTTTTTTATTAATTCAAGAAGCCAAGAAAAGACAATAAATATTGACCTTTGTTGACAGACACCAGTCAAAAGTTCATTTACAAGTATCTGTGTATTTAAAAACAAATAATAGTTTTATATTACACAGGCTGAACGATATCAATAAATAAAGACAAAATACCAAGTTAAACAGCCGCTTGGTCAAGTAGAGATGTAATAGGGTTCTAATATTAACATCTCATAAATACCAAGTTAAACAGGCGCTTGGTCAAGTAGAGATGTAATAGGGTTCTAATATTAACATCTCGTAAATACCAAGTTAAACAGGTGCTTGGTCAAGTAGAGATGTAATAGGGTTCTAATATTAACATCTCGTAAATACCAAGTTAAACAGGTGCTTGGTCAAGTAGGGATGTAATAGGGTTCTAATATTAACATCTCGTAAATAACAAGTGAAACAGGTGCTTGGTCAAGTAGAGATGTAATAGGGTTCTAATATTAACATCTCGTAAATACCAAGTTAAACAGGTGCTTGGTCAAGTAGGGATGTAATAGGGTTCTAATATTAACATCTCGTAAATACCAAGTTAAACAGGTACTTGGTCAAGTAGAGATGTAATGAGGTTCTAATATTAACATCTTGTAAATACCGAGTTAAACAGGTACTTGGTCAAGTAGAGATGTAATAGGGTTCTAATATTAACATCTTGTAAATACCAAGTTAAACAGCTACTTGGTCAAGTAGAGATGTAATAGAGTTCTAATATTAACATCTCGTAAATACCAAGTTAAACAGGTACTTGGTCAAGTAG
>MJUT01028658.1:604663-643403 GCA_002080005.1 Gigantidas platifrons | reverse complement strand
CCAATTAAATTCTTCCAGTAGAATTTGTTATGAAATTTTAACATGGTTGACAGCACTTCTCAATATTTACGACTTAATCCCTTGCAACCACAGTGTGTAACATAACATTGAACAGAAAAGAAATTAAGAAATATAGATGTTATTATTTATATTTAAACCACAACAATTGTGAAGTACTATCGCATATTTACCCCACTATCTTATTTTGACAAAAGACATTTTCATAATGATATAGCCATTATTGTTATATTTCACCGAGAAACCCTCCAAGGCAAATACCATGGCTGCCCACTCAACCTGAATTTGTATTAATTATTTTCACCTTAATTTAACTTTAGAATGGTAATTAGAAAAGGAGTGTTGTTTGTGTTCTGTAAATTGTTCTAATGTCACTTCAAATAAAGTTCATGTCTGTTTATACATGTACAAGATAAAAAAAAAACATTTTCTCATGGAAACAAAATTAAACTGAACAAGTGCAAGAAAGTGTTAATTTTGATTAATTAAAAGACAGAGAAAAGATTGATTGACTTAATATAAAACCACTAAAATTAAATTCACAAAAGTCATAGTTTCTGCTTAATACTGTGTGAAATCTCTAACACAGACATTCCATGTCAAAGAAAACTACTGGTACTCATAAAAAGTCTAACATGGTACAGAATACCAAAGTCTCAAAGGGATACTTGAGTGTGAAGACTTGAGTAGTTTTTGTCTGTTTGCTGAAAAGTCTTGGTCACCAAGGAAACTGGCAGACCTGATTTATACATGAAAACTTGTTGTTCATGTTATGTGTTTTACATGGTGAATTTTCAGAAATTTAGATATTTTTCATTCGCACACATCTAGTGATATTGTCAGTGTAACGAACTTGCTGATATTGAAAATTATCGGTCAGAGTGATGTCCAACACATTATGATGTTAAACTCAATTTGAATGTCTCTAACAGTCAGTGAGTCTTCGCGCTAACCCACTCACCTGAAGCCCGGTACAAGTAAAACTGGATTCGGACAAG
The DNA here is from genome assembly GCA_002080005.1 of Gigantidas platifrons. Classification (NCBI taxonomy): domain Eukaryota; kingdom Metazoa; phylum Mollusca; class Bivalvia; order Mytilida; family Modiolidae; genus Gigantidas; species Gigantidas platifrons. The sequence goes on along the minus strand of MJUT01028658.1, from coordinate 642,387 downwards.
TGAAAATTATGAAAGAATTTGTTTGAATAAATAGAATTTTTTTCAAAATTTGGCTTTCGGGCAAGTGGGTAAACAAATTCAAGGTAAAGACTGCTTTACAGACATTATCCTATCAGATTTGTTGCGATACTAGCAATAATATCTGTCTCGACCTTCACAACTGCTATATATGTTTATTTGCTGTTGTCTCTCCTACTGAAACCTAATTCTCATTGTATATTTGTATTGTTTTGTGTTATATACTTGTAACCCCTTTGGGGTTATATTATGCATAATACAAAAAAATCATGTAAATGTATTAAGGACAATACAATACAAAAACAACAATATTACAAACATGAGGGTAAATAAAAGATAGCAAAACAGAAGCTCGAAACCTACAACACAACTCATTCAAATGACCGAACAATTGACAAATAAAATTTAATCTATAAATAAGATTAATTTCTATTTTTGATTTCTGTTTTGATAAATTAATAGTTATAAACCAAAAATATATGTTCTTAAGTTTGCCATTAATTTTACTTGAACCACATGAGCAAAGAAAAAGAAAATAACCAATCCTTTCTTTATGTCAGAGGTTTATGGGTAATCTATTTCTTTAAAATATTTTTTTAAGAGATAATTTTTGTTTATGTGGTGACATTTTCACAACAGTAACATGTGGAGCTCTCTTTTTTTTTATATAAATCTTTGACGGTCAATAACATGTACTGTTACATACAGTTAGTGCAGAAATGTCATAAAGATTACTTAAAAGATCATGGGTGTCTGATAAAGACAAAACAAAAATGTCAGGAAATTTTTCATTACACAAATGACCTTTGTACCTATGTCAAAAGTATTTATTAGGTGGCTCATAGTAGTTCAATGAAAATTTGTTTTTTCAGCAGCAATCTGTGTTTTTTGCTATTCTCAATTATTCTTGGACAATATGATGACAAACATCGAAGCACTTGCAGTCCTCACGATGAGCACCGGTCCTCCGGCCCAAGACCAGTCAAACTTTGTTAAGACCAGTAAATTTGTCAGTTTTAATTTAGAAATATATATAAACTATATTCAAGACTTTGATTTGTACCAGTAAATTCTAATTTTCATTTCGAGGACTGCACTTGTAGACATTTTCAGAATAAAATGGGGACTGTCAAGTCCGTGAATGCGTTAATTGATTTCACATCGACCCATGCAAGCACTGACTATCAGCACAAAAGTTGGGAGTTTGAATTCCGTATATGGAGAGATGTACTAATGCAATATTATGTGAACCTGTTGTTGAACGTGGTGTTAAAATTCCATGTCCTCGACAATCACCCTTAAACAATGTAAGAGTATCTGATCATTAATTAATTACATTATTCAGAAAACATAACATTTTTATAAATCTTATAAAATCATGGTACTACTCATTTATCTTTACAGAAAAAAATCGGCTCTTGTAAACAATAATTATAATCCTCAATAACCCCAACGAAAATGTCGGTAAACAGTGGCATTAAAATTCCTTAGTATAAATTAACCTTGATTATTATTCGAATCAAAACATTGATCCAATAATAGCTAATATATATAACCTGTGGGTAGATTTATGTAAGATTGGCCGTAATTAACGTATATTATCATAAATATTAACTTACTGACTAAATACAATTGAAATAAAGCCGAACAAAGATACTAAAATTTAAGTAGTCCATAGGTCTTGAAATTAAATGATATTAATTGAAATATATTTTGATTGTCGGTTGATATTATAAGGATTAATACACGTATATAAGTGACGTTTGCTTGTATAGAGTACCATGCACTAATTCTTTTTTCTACAAACATTATTAAAAAAACGTCAATGATTTTTTTTCTCTCTTGTATATTTGTCTTTTAAATATACTGTACTTCTTTCAAATTTGAAATTATGTTTGTAGACAAACAGAATTATGAATAACTTGGCTTTATATTATACAAATATAGCTGGTATTTGTCTCATAAATGGCATTAAATGTACTTGAAATTCAATAGTGGGCCGGATAAGTCCTCCATATATGTAAGGTATTTGTTCTTTTAATTTCTATCATAGAAAATAAAACACTCCTCTCTCAATGAATTAAAAGTATGAGGTTGGTTCAAATTAATATTTTAAATTTCAACCATACAAGACAAAACTCTTCTCTCTTTTAATTTTCTACCATAGAAAATAAAATGCTCCTCTCACAAGTAAGATATTGAAGTTGGTCCGAATTATTATCTTAAATTTCAACCAGAAGACGAAAACCCTTCTCTCATAATCAGATGGCTGCTCCCAAAAATTCATACCAAATTATGAATCAAATGTCAAAATCGATGCCTTCCCCAATCTATTTTTAGAGTTAGAGCTATTTACATTTACATTCTTTTCGTAGACATACAATAAAGTACATGCATGCAGGTTTTTGAACTTGAAAGTACAAACGATTATGGATTCACCCTCTATACACGAACTTGATACGAGACAATCAATACCTACAAGTACATGTAGCTACAAGTTACCAAAAAATACTTCACAGAATTCGTAATTGGTTATAATAATTACCATAAAAATATCACCATGTTTTTTTTTTCACATTAAAAATTATGTAACGATTTGTCATCATAACATTAAAATGGTGTCCTGCCATTTTTCTTATATAAAATTGACATAAACGAGACATGTATTGACGAACAAAATTGGGATATCACAATAAAATATTGTAATGGTCTCTTTTCATCAAAACTTTTAAAAGGCAAAAAAAAAAAAAAAGAAGAAGAAGGAAAAAAGAAGATATAACTGGACCTTAGTATTACAATATTTCAGATGAAATGTAAGATAGAAATTACACCTTAATTCTACTTCTTGAAAAGGAATAACGATCTATATCAGCATTTGAAATAAATTCAATGAATAATCTGTAAAATATGTTAAAGAATGCATCAGTTTAACTTTTTGCTGTACGAAAGACTTTATATGGACATATATATATAAAACAATTACAGATTGTCTGTGAAATATGACTGACATTCTTAAAAAAAATATACATTTATTCCAAAAAACACTTTCAAGATTTTTTGTGAAAAATGCATGCAATTTCGTTTGACCTATTCTAAATAATGAAAATATGGTAATTAAGTGTCATGTGACAATTTAATTAAAGAATAATCTTGTAAAGAATGTGTAACGACTGTATGTTATAACCTGGTATTTGTAGATTTCTCCTTTACAACTAGTTGTAAAATAGGCCCGTCTGCTCAGGTAGGCATAACAAAGATTTTTGTCAGCTTTTTCAACAAGAATCAGATAAAATAATGAATCTGAGGCTCACTTTGCATCATCTTTGGACCAATGGACCCAAATTCTATTAATTTATAACTGGAACAGATACTGTGCAGACACAGCCTTGTAAGACCACTATGAATGGATTAGGGTTAGGGTTATGGTATTTAATACCACTTTCAACAATATTTCAGTTATATTGTGCCGGTCAGTTTTATTGGTGGATGAAAACTGGAGTACCCCCAGAAAACCAGACCTGCTGCAAGTCACTGACAAACTTTCACAATGCCATGAGCGGGATTCAAACTCAGGCACTGATTGCATGGGTAGTTGTAAATCTAACTACCATATGATCACGACCACAATGGTCTTATAAGACCACTGTACATGGGTCAAATCAAAAAGTGATATTGAAATATTAATACAGAAGTCCTGGTCTTATAAGACCACTGTACATGGGTCAAATCAAAAAGTGATATTGAAATATTAATACAGAAGTCCTGGTCTTATAAGACCACTGTGCATGGGTCAAATCAAAAAGTGATATTGAAATATTAATACAGAAGTCCTGGTCTTATAAGACCACTGTGCATGGGTCAAATCAAAAAGTGATATTGAAATATTAATACAGAAGTCCTGGTCTTATAAGACCACTGTGCATGGGTCAAATCAAAAAGTGATATTGAAATATTAATACAGAAGTCCTGGTCTTATAAGACCACTGTGCATGGGTCAAATCAAAAAGTGATATTGAAATATTAATACAGAAGTCCTGGTCTTATAAGGGCACTCCCACCAAAGGCAACCATTGTAATAAGATCAGATTTCAGATGCATCAGATAGTAAAATATTACTGAATTGTTCCCTTTAAGAGAGGCCATCCCTCTTATCAGACAACTTGTTCTTTCTAGAATGGGTGGCCTTATAAAAGGGGGACTATTGTGGGGACTTTCATTATGAATTAGGCCTTAATGTAATTCCTTATTGCTCTAGTCATTGCTAAGAATTGTCAGATGATCTCAAGACACCTACATGTGTTTCTATTGAGGATGAGAAAATGTTTTGTTTATAAAAGAGGGGGGAGATTATCCATCAGCTTACCGGTTCAAATATTTTCATAATGACAAGAATGTGAACAACACTGAAGATAACCAATCAAAACTTCTGTAACAAGGTGACGTGGGGATAGATGATAACTTGGGTAACAATTTAGGTCTCTATCGTAACCATAATGGATTAGGATCGGACATCTTCAAACGAAACTGAAAATTAATTTACTCATCCGTGGTATATACTATCTTCACTATGCTGATCGTATGATCTTGTGAAATGCCAGTGTTTGGTAGCAACATGGTCCCACCACCCACCATCTGAAAAGCTGGGATTAATCTTTATGAGGTTTTCATTAAGTTTACAGGACTTATTACAAGATTTAGGAAGATATAAAACTGACTTTGACATCTTTTTGATGATGATATTTATGCAGATTATATGGCAATGATTAAAGTTTGTTTACCACTTTGTGTACAGTTAAGTAACAATTTTTATGGACAGTTTCCTTTGAAAAATCCAGTGACAGTAATGGATCCAGTTCCAATTGAATAAAATGCAATTAAAATTGTGTTTTTAATTTTTTTTTTATCTTACATAGCTAACATAGTTCTGAGTAATAAGAGTTACATTTTGTTAATTATATACATACGGTAATATTTACCAGGGTATAAAATGTTTACATTTTCAGTAAGACAGGATGTAAATAAATATGAGAGACTTCAAGATTACATTAACTGACTTAAGACACAAATTAACAAAAGTAAAGAAACTTTTATTGCTGTTCTACATTTCAGTCAAAGTAGGGTCCTCAACAAGGGGCATAACTCATACTTGAAAATTAGTGTGAAGCAACCCCTAGCTTAGTAGTATGAAAGGATATGGATGCAAATGAGCACGAGAGGCTATCCAACATTATACTAACTGACAAAAGACACACATTAATTTAAAATAAAGCAGTGATTCAGCTAGCGCTCGTCACTTTCGTCATTGACGATTGATTTTCGAAAGTGACGAGTATTTCCCGTACCCAATTCGTCACTTGAATTTTCAAAAAATCGTAGAAAAATGTTTGTAAAAATTCGTTCGTCTTCTTCATTTGCTGATTAAAACTAATTAGTCACTACAATGACAATTTTATTACATGCCAATCAACGGATTATAGAATTTTAATCTGTTATCTCACCTGACTTGATTTACCTGGTTAAAGATAATGATCCCGACAAAGAATTCAATCAACGATAATGATTTTTTTTTAAGTTATGACATGTACTCAAAATGCCACAGTATGTATAATATTTAATATGATATTTAAAGTGGGCATTTTTGTAATCGTCATTCATTGCATGATTCGTCACATTGTCCGCCATAACGAACTATTTTTGTCGAACTATTTTTGTCACGTTTCATTTATGAAATTATCAATATTATGTTTATTGAAATCTATCGTATCCATTAAGTATTTTGAAAGTGATTTTCTCAAAAAGTTATAAATTTTGGTTTAAAGAAACTTAAAAAATAAAAATGGCGCGACAACAGGAGTTCACAATCCAGATTGTTATCGATCTGCATCCGGGAAACAATTGCGTTCTATTTATAGAACTATTTACAAACAGACACATGTCTGCAATTAAAAAAAAATAACTACAGTTTTTTTATTCCAATTGTTGCAATTTGATTATGAGGTCTGAGAAATAATAATTTATTTTACAACTTAAGCTTGCTTCAGTTTTTGAAGTTGGTTCTATATTTTCATTACCTACAAAGAATCTATAGAAGTTGGACTATTGGGAAAATTGGCAGAGAACATATTATTTTCTGCTGAAGACTACACAAATAGGAGTTATTACAATTGTTGTGGTACTAGACTAAAGCACAGTAACATTTCAAAAAGGGCGGGGAAGGGGTTTATTACAATTTGTGTGGTATTGGACCAAACCACAGTAATATGTCAAAAAGGGGGGAGGGGGGTTACAATTTGTGTGGTATTAATAGATCAAAATCGTGGGCAATGTTATGTTTTATCAGTTGGTTGCTAATTTGCAGAGTATGTTCCCATCCTAGGAGGTTTTTCATAGCTTTTCAATCTCCATTTCTAACCAATAAGGCAAAGTAACTGATTATGAGATTAAGCTCATTATATTATGTTTATTCATGATTAAATAAAAAAAATCTGATCCGCAAAAGTGACCAATGATCTCAAAATCCTGGCTGAATCCCTGATAAAGGATTCCTGCACTTTTATTGCTGTTCTACAATTTACAGTCACAGTTGGATCTTCAACGATTAACATAGCTCATACTCAAAGATAAGTGTAAAACATCCCCAAGCAAGCATGCATATATGTAAAGAAAATTTACAACAGACAGAGATCAGTAACATGACCTTCTATCACAAAATACACTTTAAAATAGTCAGGGAAAAAAAGTCATTAATATGGTTAAGAAGGTTAGAAGAAAAATACTTTTTTCCACCAATTCAATTCCTATAAATTGGAAACAGCATATTAAATTCATCAAATTTGAATGAGAGTTCACTTTTAGTAATCCACATGTTATGTTAAAAGTTTGTTTTTTTTTAAATCAAGCTTGATTTAACTTGCAAAATGACTATTTTACTCCCATTTAGTCACCTACTCTTGTTCTGTAAAGCTAAAGTTAAAATGAGTAATGGGATATTGAGAAAATGAAAGGCAGAAATGTTGAGTCCAGCCAATATATACTGACTGATGGCTAAACTTTCACATGGCATCTAATAAGTACAAAAAGTTCATACTCAGCCAAACATGCCTAAAAAGGCACCTCTATATAACATATCACTGTCTATCAAGGTCAGCCTGATTTCCTCCATAAATGAATAAAAAGGCAGCCTAATTTTCCCCATAAATGAATAGTGCATATAATTTTAACCTGCATATACAAGGAAACTGCTCTTAAAGGTCATATTTTTAGGTTCTCTTGAGTGCCTTTTAGATACAGGTTTGACTTTTTTTTGTCATCGCTCTGTTACTTACCATAAATTGCTAGAACTTTTGGATTTCCCCAATGTTTTAAACAGAACAGCTCCTGGTGCTGACTTTCGTCGTCTGGTTGAAGAACTGCGTTTCTGTAAAGAGATGAAATGTAAAATTTAATCATTAATTTAAAGTATATGTATCCAGGATTATTCCTGAACCTCTTCATTTGGTAGAAATATATTTTTTAATAGTCCCTGAAATTTATATTTAGATCATATGTTGCTATTTATAGCATATCTCATAAACTCTACTTGATCTGAAAAAATAAGAAATAAAGATTCTGAATTGACTCAATAGAGTAAAAATCATCCTCAATGAAAGCTCTAACATTTAACCTGTTTCCATCTCATGCTGATTTTAAACACTTCATTTGATCTGAAAATTTAAGAAATCAAAATCTTGAACTGACTCAATAGAAAAAAAACATTATCAACAAAGTCAACAAAAGATCTAACTTTTAGCCTGTTCCATCTCATGCTGGACTTTATCACTAATGTATTTGTTCTATCTGATATGTAAAAACATCCTAACCAGTAACCACAGACTATAAATTACATAAAATATGGTTTACCTTAATCCATCTTAATATCATAAGTTTCCTTTATATTAATGATAAATCTCAGTAATTAAGACACCTTCCATCCATGTCAAATTTTTGTATAACACCTACCGTTCAGATAATTCAAAAGCCTACTTCTACTTCCTTCAAGCAAAAATAACAAAATCTTCTTTGAAGATCTCTTATTTTTAATCTTTTCAGCTAATTTCAGTTTTTCAATGAGGTCCCCACCTCCTCTGTTCTAATCCGCTTTTGCTTAAATATTTTGGCTCATGTCTTCATTGAAAACTTTTTGTCAGTCTATAACCCACATCTTTCTCGCTGTTAAAAGATGTCTTTGTTTAACCTACGGTTAAGATATTACAAACAAAAAGAGTATACATTTAAAATAGTCTTTTAAGATTCAAGGTTGGTGATCTTGATGAAATCATACAAAAACTTCAAGTTTAAAATTTCAACATCATTTGTTTAAAATCTTTATTTGTAACTTTAGGAATTTAAGTATTGTTAAGAAAAGATGTAGGTTTTGTTTCATGAAGAAAATATTAAAAATATTAATAAGCCTAGTCAGAATAAACTATTTTTATTACAATGAAATAAAAATTGTAGGTTTAAATATTGGTATTCATACCTTTATATTGTTTATAATATGAAATGATGACAGCTTTTCTGCATCAGCCCATCCTACTACAGTAATATTCTCATTCTCCATTGACAAACCCATAGTGTAATTTGCTTCGAAGCTTGTCTGTTTGCAAACTAAACTTGTTGTTTTAATACTTAAGCAGATGCTCAACTCATATTTCTTGGAATTATTTTTGCTCTCTCCATATTTGCTTGCCAAAAAAGTCTAACTAATGGTCAAAATTACCAGGTAGATTTTTATATTTCCAAAATGGTCAGCTAAACGTTCCAATTTGTTTTAGTAGAGTGTTTAAATATTCCAAATACATTTGTATATTATTTAAGCCGGCAAATCAATTTCAATCATACCACTCCTTTCCAGAAATAAACTTCTTCAGACATTACAATATTTGATCCCTTTGTATGACAGCCAAGTACTGCTTAATACAGTTCCTGTGTCGTGACGTAGGAGCTTTGGGTGCACAAGACAAAAACATTGATTACGATTATTTTAAAGAAATTTGACATTTTTTAAATACCTGGTACTTGAAATACCATACCCTTTTTGATAAATCCTACATAAGGTTAAGATCAACAAGATACTCTACAGATAAGAGATGCATGACTTTTTGGATTATTGCAGCCATTTACACTAAGGACTGCTGACGTCAAAAGATGGAATGAGATCTGAGACACTTTCCTTACTTGTCAAACTACTGCCATTATGAACTTAAAAATGGCATAAATAAAATTCCAGAGTCCCATAGAGGAAATACAAGCCAACATAAAACTTGTACACACTGTCCGTTATTTAAACAATTTAACGTTGGAAGCAAACTAGACTGGACACAAGAGGTTTAAGTGCAAATGGTGTTTTGTTAATTGTACATTGCCTGTAAGACACATTATGATGCCATCCTAAAAATTTGAAGGAAATAAAAATTCTGTTAATATGCACACCTTTGGTATATGTACATGTACAAATATCCTCTAAAAGTCTATTTTCTAGTTTGAAACTTGAAAGAGGAATTAGAGGGTTAGGGCTAGCGTAATGGTTGAAGTTGTGAGTTTGAACCCCATTCATGGCGAGGTGTACTTGATACAACATTATGTGATAAAGTTTGTCAGTGACTTGCAACAGATTCGTGTTTTCTCTAGGTACTCCAGTTTCCTCCACCAATAAAACTGACCGAAAGTGGTGATAAACACAATATACCATAAACCTCAGAACCTTATCAATTCATCAACCATATGGCTAAGAAAGATACAAAGGAACGGCTTAGGGTTATGGTGTTTAACGCCTCTTTAAATAATATTCAGTTATTTAGTGGCGGTCATCTTATTGGTGAAGGAAAGTGGACTACCTGTCACAAGTCACTGACAAACTTGATCACATAATGTTGTATCGAGTACACCTTGCCATGAATGGGGTTCGAACTCACAACTTTAGTGGTGATAGGTACCAATTGCACAGATAGTTGTATATCAAACTGACCCACTATTATGTTTTAAGAATGATTTACTCAGAAACTTATCAATTCATCAACAATATGGTTAAGAAAGATACAAAACATATTAAGACTCACAATGAAACATCCTGTTTGTCCCGTTATTAATTATTATAAATTGTTCTAATCCATTTATATATCCACACACTAATAATTTAATAAACAAAAAATGTGGTTTAGTAAATAAAAAGTAAACAACAGCTTATTAGGTACTCACCTACGACAGTAAATATCTTGGTTTTTTTAATAGGTTAATGCATTCTAAATGCAAGAATTTAACATATTTTCACTGTGGTACATTTTAAGTTGCTAAATAAGTCCTCATAATGTCATAATAATGCCAAAAATATACAAAGATATATGGTTATTGGTTTGACCCTAAACTCAAACTGCCGAGACAATTATGTATACAACATAACAAAAGCATTCAATTAAGCTTTAGCATTTAACAAAGTTGACGGTAAAAATCTTAGATACACACAGAGTTTTATTACAAGTCTTAAAGATAATTATCAGTTTTACTCCAGTCCTGAATAAGAAGACATTACATTTATAATATTGACTTTCGTCCCGTAGTAGATTTTTTTTTTCACCGAGGGTAGTGAATCATACGATTTGTCCATTTCAATGTATGAGCAATAAAAAAAAATCAATTTACACTTACATATTGTATTTTTCAAAACATCATTAGCTCCTTGGCTTCAAAGACGTTTGCCAAATTTTTCATAACTCTCGTCAATGGTTCTTTTTATCATTAGCCTGCATGACTGAACGCCATATTAAAAATTCTGTTACGATAATCAAATGCATTTCCTTAGGTCAGATATTAAATTTAATCCAGCGGATATGAATTTCAAAACATGAATAGATTAATATTAAAATTCTTACATGTAATAATACCTATAAAACATGAAACAGATGTAATATATGAAACAAAAGTTTGTCCAATGATTATCAATACTTATAGTGCCTTATAGCCATAAATGAAATATATCACAATTGATTATTTAATTCAATTGTAATTTAATTCAAGTATTGGAAAAATATTATTTATAATTATTTCTGCCATTTAACATTTTAAACCCACATAGAGGAAGAAAAACATTGAGAACTACCATTGGTACTATTTTTACAAATTAAGACAAGCTCAGGAATTTGTAGGTTTATGAATGTAGAGGAAATAATATTGAGAAAATTTAGCTTTTGTCTGCATTTACTTATTTGGATTGGGGTTAGGGCAATGGTATTTAATGCCATTTTCAACAATACAACAATATTTCTCTTATTTTGTGGTGGTAAGTGTTATTGATGGAGGAAACCAGGGTACTCGGAGAAAACCACTGACCTGTCGTAAGTCACTGACAAACTTTATCACATAGTGTTGTATCGAGTAGACCTCACCTGAGCGGGATTCGTACTCACAACGTTAGTGGTGATGGACACTGATTGCATAGTTCGTTATAAATCCAACTACCATAAACCCCCTCCCAGAGGGTGTGCCGGGGATAGAATAGGCACCAGGTTTCTCCGTCCTAGAGGCACTAGTCCTTTAAAAGGGATCACCCCGTGGGAACCCTGGGGTATAGAAATAGGACCGAGAGGTAGTCAAACCTGCTTTAGTGACCACCTCTATTAAGCAATAACTTGCATCATGTGACCTTAATTTTAATTTCCATTCAGTGCATTTCATCTGTATTAAGTGACCACCTGTCTTATGTGACACTATTTCAATGTCCCCTTGGAAGGTCACACAAGTCAGGTTTGATTGTACTTCATTGGATATTTAGCAAGTGCAAAAAAAAAATACATGTAAAAAAAACTATAAAATCTACAATTTCCTTACAATACAATATAATAAGTTTTGATTTTTACAAAAATCGCATATCATGTAAACACTATCAATGTCAGTTTTTAAGTCTTAAAAGTTCATAGAAACATGCATGTACATATAGACCTAATAAAACTTCATTTTAGACATAACATTTGTTTAAGACATACTATAAGGAAGTGTCAATTGGAAAAGAAATTGGCATCAAGCCTAAAAATACTTCCACAGATTGTAAACAAAACCTCAGTAAAATTATCCAACAATTTAAGCTTTTGTTTTATGTCTTAGATATTTAGTTTTCCTGTTCCTATGATTGATTAATTGATTGGTGTTTAACACAAACTCTAGCAGTATTTCAGCTATATCGTGGTGTGAACCAGGGTTCACAAAATTTCATATGGGTTTGGTGTTCCTAGTGAAAAAAATGTCAGTCCTCATTAATGTTATATTGCAAAATACCAATTTTGTGTCAGTCCTTAGCTAAATCTGCTCAAATTTTGCTGGTCATGTCTGACAGGACTGACACATTTCGTGAACTCTGGTGAACAAATTTTATTATTAACTTGGACACCTGTTCCTATGAATTTTTTTTTTTAGCAAAGTAAATGTTTACAATGTACAATTAAATGCTTCCTGGTAAAAAGAATGGCTCTCGGTAAGGTAATCACTGTAGACTATAGAACACATTTGTTTTTACCATCAAGTCAAATTAATATAGTATGAATGGTTTTGAAGGATGGAATTTGAACATTTTTACCATGACTTTTGAAAACTATGATGTCATAAAAAGGGAAATTACTCTTTTCAAATGTGCCATAGACAAAGATGGCTGCAGCAGACAACAGGCCAAGTGAATCTAATCTGTCAGCCATGTTTTACAAAATGATACAATATTACAATTAAAACCACCTACCTGTTGTTTACCATCATCAAGCTGAAGATCATCATTAGGAAATCGTAACTGTATACTGTCCATTTTTGTTTGATTTTCTGTGGTTCCCAGTTCATCTTCATGTTCTCTCACCATCTGTGGAAAAACCATTAATTTATTAATTTATCCAGGTCAAAATAATAAAACTTTTTATCAATTAACAAAGCCAAAAATTCTTGGTTTTTAAAATGTTTTCCACTGTTACATTTGTACTGTGTATAAATACCCAACCGTTTAATTGTGAAATGAAAGAAAATATGACCGAAAATTTGTATCTAATAGTTCATGTGCATTGTAAGTTCCGCTAAAAATTTATGTTGCGTTAATGTACACTTTCACAAGGTAATTTTTTTTTTCGCATTTATAATGAAGCTTTTAAATAAAATCTCAAATAACAAGCATAACCAATCAATCACAAACTTTAGTGATGAAAAAAAAAATGAAATAGGTATTTAAATTCAGATATTGCAACCACAAAAGTTCATCATTTTAATTTTTCTTATTAAAATTGAAGAATGTTTATTTATATAACAGATGCAATAAGTAATAAAAATATTTTCATACTAAATATGTTTTATTTTTTACTATCATACACAAGTTGATATATAAACTGTGTATCTTTACATTTTTGTCAAAATAATATCAAGATTGGAATTTTGTCCAAAGTACAACCTCATTATACCATCCACAATTCAATAATCTGATATCACTAAATTCCTACAAAACCACAGATTGAAATTGTCAATTGACCATGATACAGCAAGAAATCCCCTTCTGTTATATTATTTACTTCATGTATATATATGATATTAAACAGGTAAATCATAATTTTGACACCACTGATTTTTATAATGAATAAGAAATGTATCTTTAATCAGTTAGAAATATAGCACAGACCAGGGCCAATGGGTCTTAAATGACAGTTGTCTTGTCAAAATACTGCCCTAAATCTGCTGTGTGCCAAAACAGCTGCCTTAACCGACCACCCTATGTGTCAGTAAATATCATGTCATCTGCAAAATAATTCTTCAATGAAAATTTAAAAATTTAAAAGAAACAATATTTTCCCAATAGTCCTGGTCTTTAATGACACTGACAGAATTACATGTATTTCAATTAAATAGTTAAAGGTTAATTTCTCAACTGTAGATGGGACTGTCAGACATGATTCTTTGTGAATATTGTTTATAATTAAGACAGTATGATGACCCAGAGACTCAAAGTTAAAGAGCATACTTTATTTGTAGTCTAGGGGGGGGGGGGCACATCTCATTCTAATAGGGTATTAATGGTGCACATAGTAAGCTAGNGGGCTGTCTCACACTCATATTAGGGTAGTGACAGTACATGTGAGATAGTAAGCTAGTGGGCTGTCTCACACTCATATTAGGGTAGTGACAGTACACATGAAAGGATAGGCTAACAAGGGGGAGGGGGTGCGGTGGGGTGTGTGGCTGTCTCATACTGATATTAGTATAGAGATGGGTCACACACGATTCTATGATAGGGGCTGTCTCACACTTGTATTAGCATAGTGATGTTACATGTCAGATGAAGAACAGCAATAACGTTCTTCTTCCTTATATTTTCATTTTATCTGACTTTCAAATAGATTTTCTTTTGAACTCATAAACATCCAAATCCTTGACTGTTAAATTTCCTTCAAACAATTGATGGAATAGTTCAAATTTGTTCACATTCAGATTATTTTTGGGCTCAAAGCTAAATTTATACAAACGTGATGAACAATAGTCGCATCAATCACCATTTAAATAAATTTGGTTTTAAAAAGGTGCAAAAAAACAAGACCACCCTTTGTCAAACACATATAACATAACCTTCTTACTTAACGGTAATTAAAATACTAAATAAATCCATCCATTTTAACAGTATACACATTAAGTTATTATAAATCTATAAAAAGGTTTATACAAATGTATTATGAATAGATCGTCAAAGATTGCATTCAACCATTCAAAATTGTGTGACCAAAAAATATTTTTTGAATAAGATTAACGCGGACAACAATTCAATATATAGATGCCTCTTGATGCTCACACGATAGTTACAGAATTGTAGCTACGTGATTCAGCATACCATAAGTCATATTGTTTTTAATTTTATACCCCTTTGGAGTTCGCCTGACGATTTGACCCAATTGTAAAATAAAGGTAGGGACTATTGTCAAATTATTAAATTAATAATGTCAGTAATTAATTAATAGGTATTTAATTGACCGTCTGTTTGAAATTGTCATATAAGCATATTCAATGACTTTAGTAAATCTTGTACAAGTACAAGTACAAGCTCTAGCTGACAACATACTATAAAGGGAATAAGCCTGAAACTTTTAAATATATGGGGAGATATTTTTCTTGAAATTGAATTAAGTCGAATGAAAACAGTACGGCAAAAATGTGCTGAACTGTCATTTGATTAAACTAAAGGTTGAACATGCAAAGTAATAAAAAATAAAATAAACACCCGCGGATTATTTGGAAAAAAAATTAAAATAGCAACTGAAGAAAAACATTTGTAAAACGTATTATCTATATTTAGATTACTTTGAAATACAAGTATACAAGACCTTACAGCCAAAGTTTAAAATGAGACTGTCAAAGGTTCTTAAACGGTCACTGCTTTGTGTCTTGATGTGCCAGTAGGTTTGGATTATTTTTTAAAGTACAAGAATAACAATAACCGTTCAGATAAAAAAACGAGAGAGAAAAAATCGTGCCAAAATAAGCCACGTAAAACGTTTCAAATTCTAATTATTTAATGGTCACAAATATTTCCTTGACCTTCAAACAGATACAATTTCTATACTTATATAAAATAAAATGTCTTGTCAATTAAGAACAGTAGGGCTAAAATCCTCTGAAACAATCAATTGTGATGATAAAATTAAGAAGAAAAACAACACAGATATCATATAACAAGAAGATATTCTAAAACAATCATTTTTGAGGAGACAAATTGGAAGAAAAAAACATGATGATACTAACAGGAAAATATTCTAAAACAATCTCTTTTGAGGAGAAAGATTGGGAGAAAAACAATGGAAAAATTAAAAGGAATATATTCTAGAAAAAAACAACAGATATTTAGGCCTGTTTAGGCCCTTTGGTTTACTTGTTCTCAAAACTTAAAAAAATTATTTGGGTTTCCAACCTTTCGACTTTGAGCGTACTTGATGAAAGTTAATCCAGAAACGTGCTGTGCACACTAAATTTGATATCTAAATTTTTATTAGCAGAAAAATATTCCAAAATAATCTCTTTTGATGAGACAGATTGGAAGAAATAAAAAAACTCTTTTGATGAGACAGATTGGAAGAAATAAAAAAACAATGAAGAAACTAACATGCCTATGATGATCACCAGTCCGTAACAATTGAAATAATGGTCATGATCTAGACGATTGCACACTCTATTGTACAGCTATATAATACTATAGTTTATTAGTACTAACAAAAGGGAATACAACCAAATACATGTATAAAAGAACCAGCCGCAGGTTTTTAAACGGTCAATAGTTTTTCCCTGACCTTGGTTTGGATTAAGATCCTATAAACGTATAGATATAAGTGTGAAGCGCAGGTATATGACAATAACCGTCGTCTAGAAAAAAAATTGGGCCAACCGAATATTATCACTATTAGTCTAATTTCAATTAATCAACAAAGTATCCTCTGTCATTGGTAAGATTCGTAACATTCTTTGAAAGAATTATAATTAACAAAGAATGGGCTTCAGGCGAGTGGCAGTGGGTAGGTCTTGTGTTTTGATTGGCACGATTTAACATTCTTTTTACTATGGAAACTTCACAAGAATATCTTAGTATTTATTAAGTATACATATTAAGATGAAGAAGTGTTACTTAATTACTGACACGATATTAGAGCTTCTTGTAAATTTACATTCTATTTGTCAAATATATTTTTTGTTTCAATTTTTTTTCTGTATTGGTTCTTTATATAATTCATGAAAAGTTTAAAAGATATTTGACTTAGAATTTACAATAATGTCAACATTAAGAAATTTGTTTATATGTACACTATGCCTTGTAGACATAAAGTTCTGCATGTAGCCTACTTTTCTGCCCTAGTTCATAACAAACAATAGATTTCTTAATCTCTTCAGAAAATCAAGGACTTTTTATACCCAAATAAATTTCAATAACTTCTCAGTTGAACAACTTATTTTTTATTCAAAGAACATTGAAAAATCTTCTCACATAAAAAGAAGTTGGTAAAATAAGATGCACCAATGACAAAATTCTCTCAAATTACTGGAGACGTTATGAAATAGAAAAATCCTATATCATATATTAAGATAGCACAAACGTGTATTGTACGATAAAGGAAAAAATATGTTAATTGGACGAGATTAGTTGTGTATTTGCATAATACAATCAAGATGCACTTATAAAAAAACTAGATAGCCTTCGGGATAAAATAATAATGGTATCATGTAACCAGCAATAGCCAAACGCAAATAGGAACTTAACTTCACAACAGCGAGATTTATGCAAGATATCCTCTTTAAACCAACAAAAATATTTTAATAGGAAAATATAATAATTAAAAGGATATTTTGATGTAGGGTATATAAAGAAATTGATCGATTGTTGTTTAACATCATGTGACCAGTATCACCAGGTATTTTCATGATTGGTTTTAATTGATTGATTGATTATTGCTTAATGTCAGTTTTTCAGAATGAGACAAATTCAATATATATAAAAACTATTCCAATTTACATCTTGGAAATAATTAAAGGAACAGCAGTTTTCATGTCATTCTACACCACATGTGAGGGTCTTCAATATCTTACCGGTAGTTGACCAGTGACAGAGCACATTTTAGGGGACTCATTATTTAAATGGAAATGTTGCCTTCAGTCTAGTGTCCTATTAGTAATCTAGGTCAATTTCAAATAAATTGTGTCATAATTCACAAATCTTATTGAAAAAATAAAGCCATATAAATGTTCGTTTGCACAGTTTCACAGACCCAATCTGCAAATGGCACTAATACCCCCCAAAAAACAACAATTATGCCTACTGGTTATTACACCTTGTTAAAATATTAAAGAGAAAACAATTTTATTTTACATTCATAGCATCAAATGAGTTTGAAAATGATAATCTAGAATTCACTTACATTTTTGACCCGTGAGGTCGCTCGACTGAGTTCCTCATAGTCAGGATGATTCGAGTCAGTTTCATCCAAGAGGTCGTTTAGATATGTGTCATATTCTGGGATTCTTTGAACCTAAAAATAAAAAGATAAAGACAATATACTTATTTGCTGTATTTTAAGTAACCAATATATAACTTTATTACATGTATTATTATTGTAATATTACATATACTTGACCCTTGACCTCAGTGTATACCTTGGATTTATCAATACAAGGAAACATCATTACTCATTGATGAGAACCATACATGTCTAATACCAGTATTTTTTTGCAAATTCAGGAAGATTTTCTATTAGAACATGAACGTATGATCATTCATACACTAACAGATTGATATAAAATTTAGAATGCAATGTAGACATTTCAAAAATATTACAAATATTACCTTAAAAAGCAAGAAAAATATTATCAAATGAAGTACCGGGTACACCTATTACAGTACAGTGTCTTTGAAGTCTGACCTACGATAAGTTCTCCTAACCTAATATGACCATATCATTTCACATGCACTGATGGACCCTGCTTACATTCTCCTTTGACAAACATGCTCAACAGGAATTTTCAATTAGGTTCTGGGATACAAGTGTAAAAAACAAGGATGGTGGTAAAATAAGAAGATAACAACAGGTACATACAATACATTCAGGAAACAAGAGCGGATAAATGATTTGTTTTTATCTAATCAAAATGGGACATGTCAAAATGTTGTTTAATGGGACTTACCGATTAATTTCAAATTTGTTTATAACTTTCTTACCTCCTATATTAAAGAGTGATACATAATGAACAGGATGAGAGAACATCTATGTGTAAAGCTATGTCAAGGATTGGCATGGCGTGACAAGGAGTAAATGTGAAATATTCATATGCATTTAATGGGACACAGGTGGAATAAAATATAATCAAGGAATGTAACTGGGTCTTATAAAAAAAAAACTTAAATTGTATTATCATGTATCAATAGAAATATGTAGGTGTTCATTGAAAAACTTATAGTAAAATGGCCATCCTTGACACTGTCGTCGTAATAAGTTTGTGAGAAAATATTTCAATCATAAAAGTACCATGAAAACTATGTAGAGACGATAAGTCGTGAAATGGCCCTCAAATATTCTATAAAAGTACTTCAAACAATAAAAAAGCCAAGCAACTCTTTGTGATAACCATGACATGTTTTAAATACTTTCCCAATAAGAATATTCCTTGATAAAAATCTTATATCAGTATCACAATAAATGTATAATATGGTCCAAATGTGATATCCCTCCCCAGGGTATATTTGATACATTTTCTCACACAAAATTTTCCTCAAGTGAATTTTTCCCTAACTAATTAACAATATCCAATGAGTTTAAAATACAAACAAGGTTGTTTTGTGACCTTTCTTTTTGGTAGTTAGATATATCATATATTTTTCTATGCAATTTTCTAGTATCACCACTATGTTTTGTATGCTTGACTATTGCACATGGGAAGGTGTACTTGATACAACCTTATCTGATGCTTGAACCCCTTGAACCTTTTTTTTGCATTTCAACTTGCTAAATTTTTAACCAAACTACTGAAAGAATAATTAATTCATTTTAGGAACAGTACCAGTATGCATTGTTGTGTATAAAACTAGATCTGCAAAACAGACCAAATCTGTTGTTGCTACGGAGAAAATACAGCAGACATCAAATAATGTCATTCAATGGTTATTATTATTAACCAATTTTTCTTTTATGAATGACTTAAGTGATATCTTGGATTTTAAGTTAAGTATCTTTTGGTAGGTAAAGAAGGTTGTATGTAGCTAGACTTATATAGCCAACAAATAGGATCAGACATTTGATCAATTCAATTCTGTCTGATATATTATGTGTATGTACTGTATGTGTATGTACTGACGTCAATGGCAGTGCATCTAACTGGAATCAAGATCAATCACCTTGAAATTTGCAGTTTACATACAAATATATGTTGACAAAATGGGTGTTCTTTTCTAAAAACTTTTTAAAAATGTAAACATGTTGAATATATCTGTGTTTTTTTTTAATCATACATAAAATATGCATTTGTAAAGCAAACATTTTTTGTTTAAGTTTCAAGTTATAAACTCCTCCTCTTTTCAACTACTTAAAGTTATAATTATACAGACATCTAAAATATTCAGTGGCTTATTACATGACATGAAGATGTAGTGTTTAAAATGAACTTCTGTTCCTCAAGCAGAGCAGTAGCTTTTAAAGAATCACTCTTTCCAGTAATGTTACAATACAAGAAATTCTGAAAAATGTATATCTTTTTTCGTTGTTGTATGTATCAACTACATCGTTAACCAGTAACCCATACGAGTTTAACCAAGATTTACCACATTCTTTCATATCAACTGCATCGTTAACCAAGATTTACCACATTCCTTCATATCAACTGCATCGTTAACCAGTAACCCATACGAGTTTAAGCAAGATTTACCACATTCTTTCATATCAACTGCATCGTTAACCAGTAACCCATACGAGTTTAACCAAGATTTACCACATTTCTTCATATCAACTGCATCGTTAACCAGTAACCCATACGAGTTTAACCAAGATTTACCACATTCTTTCATATCAACTGCATCGTTAACCAGTAACCCATACAAGTTTAACAAAGATTTACCACATTCCTTCATATCAACTGCATCGTTAACCAGTAACCCATACGAGTTTAACCAAGATTTACCACATTCTTTCTAACAACCAACAATAACATACTGATGTACATGGTTTTCCCCCCGATGTTCTTACATTTCTACATATCAATCCAAATTTATAACCACCCTTATCTAAATTTGTTAGTTAAAAACAACAAAGAATTTAAGAGTTATCATGAAAAATGTGAAAACAGTGAACGTCTACAATCTTACCAACCAAAACAATATGAACCACTCCTCTACACTAACTCAACCTGAACCCCAACTACACAACAACAGATTGGGACAGGCACAAAATGGGGTAGGGTTTTTAACAGTCATTTGCATCCCAGCCCTTCCCTCTCGGTGATAAACTAGTTTTCTAGCAGTCAAAACAAATATTTATCAACAATTAAAAATACCTTCACAGATTCCTTTAAACTCAAAAAGACCACATGGTGATGATAACATACATAGGCTTGACAATGAAGTAGGGTCAACAAATCCTGGTAGTTAACTGACTATTAGATAATAAGGTAGCTATACCACTGGTTGTACACCAATACTCTTGAGGATAACAAATATTGTCTGACCTCCGTTCTATACTTATTTTCAACAAATATTCATAACCATAAAGTTCAATTCAGATACAAGAAAAACTCAAAGTTTATAATTTTTCAACAAACATAAAAATTAAAATATTCACAGTAACAATAGATCTCAAAATAATACCAATAAATACAAAGGATAAAAATATTCACTAATTAGATATTTTTTTCCCCATATGAAACCTTTTCAAAAGAAAAAAGAAAACAAAGATCAAATCTCATAAAATGAAATTTGAAGACATATATTTAAAGATTTATAATTATCTTTCACGACACTTGTACAACCACAATTATTTAAAGTATCCAATTTAAAATGTCATAAAGATGTGATCCGTACCCATCCTAAAGATGACCTATTTTATACACCTTTGACAGGTAAACAAACACCTAATGCTGGCTAGTTTTATCAGATTCATTCATACTTCACTACTTTTTCAACATACCATTCCTATTTTTGTTTTTCAAGTAATAAAAAAAAATGAATCTACAATATAAACCAAGGGAGATAACTCTAAGATCACAATAACAAATGAAACACAAGACTAGCTAGACCCTTTAATATATGTTATTTTCATTTACATTCTAATTAGTTTTCACATGTGTTCTCCATCAATAAATACTTCTTTGTTAATCAATATATATCATGCCTTTCAACAAGGGGCAGTACCAGGTACTTTTACCTGCCTAAGATGGTCTTTGGTACCTCTTGATTTTAAAGAGATATTCATGAAATTGTTCAAATTTTAATAAAAAGTACCACCTGTAAATAGTGAAAAATATTGAAAGCTCTGATATAACAAATTTTGCAAAAACTGAATGGTGGGTGTGGGGAGTTGAGGTTTATAACTTGGGTTTATATACCTATTCAGTTCTATGATTTCATCTTTACAAATACAGGCAGTTATCATTTTCATTGGTCACAATATAATTGAGCTACTAGTGGCCATTAGAAAAGTGCTTGCTTCTTTTGTCATCTCACTTAACTGTCATTAGAAAGTGGGTTAGGGTTTAGCTTTATGATGCTTAACGCCACTCTCGACAATATTTCGGCTACCGTATATCGTGGCGGTAAGTTTATTGGTAGAGGAAGCCACAGTATGCGGAGAAAACCACTGACTTACCGCAAGTCACTAACAAACTTTATCACATAATGTTGTATCGAGTACACCTTGACAACTTCCATATGATGACAACCCGCTGCTTCCCCCCCCCCATAAGAAAGTGATATATTTGTTCACCTCCATCTAAAAAAATACCAAAACAAGTTTGAAACTTTCCAAACAACACTCCATATTGACTAAAAATAAGAATGATAAATATAGTTGTTTAGTACATCTAATCACCATACACAGTGACTATAATAAATGAATATGACCTAAAAATTCTGACAAACATTGTCTGTGTATTGTATGTGCTATAAAATTGTCAATTACAGCAGAACTGACATACTTACGGTTATGTAATAAATAATAAAACAAAAATCAACTTGTGGGTATGATATAAGATATGACACAAGACATGTCACATAAGTGTCACATAAAAATGATCATAAAATATCACTTCTCTATGGCCATTTGGTCTTACATGACCTGTGACAATCATGTAATTCAGGTCCAATTATAAACATATCATAGTCTTGTTGACCTACATTTGCCAGTCAATATTGCAATTTTACCATGTCTCAAAATGTAAATGAATATAACAGGCCCTAAGCGAGGATTTTTGAGTGGGGTGGGCACTTTACTAGTCATAATTCAACCAAAATATAGATTTAAATAATCCTTTTTAGTTTTCAAGAGGGGCTGATAAAAATCCCCTCTGCCTACAAGTATGGATATTCTTCCTTAATCATTAGATAGAGACAAATTCCTCAGAGACCCAAACCTTGAAATATTAAGTTATTAAGTAGAATCATGGAACAAGTCAGTAGATGGCAACGTCTATTACACGAAATATGACAACAAAATTGATGGGTTTAGGTGGCAGGTCAACAACTGTTTATCCATTAGGAAATATAATAAATTGTGTTATAATAAGGACATGCTGCCTAATTGTGTTATAAATAGTAAAAGACGTTTCTCAATCAAAATCCAATCTTCAATGAATATTTAACCAACAATGAAGGTTACAATTTCATCCAATCAAATCAATATCATATGGAAACTGTCAATGATAAATAAATACAAGTAAGCATATTTGGTAAATGTCATTTAACACTGTCCCCGAGTCTTAAATAAATTACATATTATTTCATAAAACACAAGGGATGACGGAGCATTTTTTCAGTTATATCATAATGAAAACAGAGTTACATTTCAGTAAGCTGATGATGAGGTCCAGTTTGTACTAGAAAAACATACTTAGTTGTATTTTTATAGTGCTTGCTCACTCAAACAACAGTCCGCAGGAGTTTTACCCACAAGATTTATATTTTATTGTTTATTACACAATAAGGCAGCATATCCATACAAGAACTAAATTTATCATATGTCTCCAGGGCATGTCGTTCCACTCTACCACAATAACCTGATTACGAGCCAACCGGTCTTTGCTTTTACTCCTTAATGCTGCATGCTTAGTGGAGAAGCAACAATCTTTTAAGTCTTTGTCTTAACCAAATGGGGCTCAAACCCACGATCAACTGCACCCGAGGCGAGCACACTATCTATTATGACACTAATGTGGTTTGGGGGTTTATTAATTAAGCAATTTCTCTGTCCAGACATTACAATAGAAATAAACAATTCAAAATGCATTTATTACCTAAGTTTTAGTTTACACTCAAAAAATGAAGTTAGAAATTGATTCCTGCCATAATCAATTTCTGAAATTAATAACCATTTACATACATAATTAACTACTGACATTTGTTATATCTATAATAATGTAGACTCTCATAAAATTATCACAAATATTGACATAAAATTGTATACCCTTGAAATCAGCCCATAGATAAAAGGAAGATAAAGTTTATCTATATTTACTTATAATAAACTACTTTTGAAATTGACAGGTAAATAATTAGCTATGAAAATTACAGGTGTTTACCACTAAAAGCTTCCTTAATGGTGAAAGACATCTGCTGTAGAATTTACCATAGAATAATGAAAAGTAGTTTAATGGTGCACCAGAGATTCATCACCTCAGATTCTATTGATAACCTGATTATCATATATTATCTATATTATTATCTAATTATCATTGATGTACTGTTAGGGTTCATTCAGGTCTATAATTTCTGTGAAGATTATTCTCTGGGCCCTCTTAAACCTTTTCCTACAATGGTATCCAATCAACATAAATAAAAACTCACCAAGCTTTGTAGAATGATTATTCCTGCCAAGTTTGTTTTCATTTGATTAAGTGGTTCCAGAGCAATTTTAAAAATATTTTTCTCATGGGGTCCTATAAAAAAACATAACCTGCGGTGATGGCCATCTTGGATTTCTGATCCACATAAAATCATAAACTTTGTAAGGGACCATGTTCATAGATTAATACGGCTCATCGGAAAATAAACTGAAAAGCTGCATCCAAGTACATAACATGTAGATAAAGTCAAATATATCTTGATATCATATTCATGGCACAACACATCCTATTTGTTTAGAATTCTAATAATTTCTTTTTTTTGTCAAGTTTCATGACAGACATTGCATTGGTATTGTTTAGTGAACTTCATAAAAGATCCTGAACAAAACATAAACTAGTTATACAATAAAGATGAAACACTTGCATTTAATTAATGTATACTTAACCCATTAACAGAATTATTTAAATTGCTGAGAATATATGTTAGAATAATATTTTTTGAAGAAACCAACCATTCATTCAAAACTATTTAATGACTAAACTTACCCCAATGAACTAAAAATTGCCTATAGAAAAGATCAAAATTTGGGGCCATCCAAAAGAACTGTTTTGTTTGTTGTAACCTTGACCTACAAACCAAAACTGCCACTATCCCATGTCTGTTCCTATTACAGAAATACTTTACTAAATATATCCTATTTGAACCAGTCAATTATGCAAGCACCACCTTTTCCAGTTCCATTACAAAAATACTGCTATTAAACAAACAAACAAATGTCTTACTGATTCAGTAAATTATATCAGGTGGACTCCAATTTCTTTACAGATCATTGCTAACTATTTTGTATTGATCCCATCAACTCTACCCCCCCCCTCCCCCAATCCATTCCTTTGCATCTTCAGGGTTCAAGCAAAACTAGTAGAAGAAACAAATAAAATGAATAAATTTTAAAAACAAATATTATCTGAAATCAACATTTATAATCAATATCATGGTGAAACTAATGTTCATCTGCTACTGTTTACATAATTTACAATCAATTTTTACAGGTGAAACATGTAAATAATTGTCAGTTAATTACTATGCTTCCTTGTAATTCAAATAGTACTATTTTTGAAGTTATTGCAAAAAGATTGATGGCTTGAATGCCCACTTTAAACCACATGCAAGAAATTGTTACATCATTTAATTCAGTTAAGGAAGGAATCAAACCCTTAAAGCAAGAATATGTAGCAAGTAATGGTATCTAGTGTCTGGATTAGAATCAGACCACTTTTAACAAGAGCAGGTACATGTCCTGGTAATATAACCATAGTGTCTGGTTTACAACTAGATCAATGTTAACACAAGAGCTATAGTAACTGGTGACACAGTGTAGTGTCTGGTTTACAACTAGATCAATATTAACACAAGAGCTACAGTAACTGGTGACACAGTGTAGTGTCTGGTTTACAACTAGATCAATATTAACACAAGAGCTAGAGTAACTGGTGACACAGTGTAGTGTCTGGTTTACAACTAGACCAATCTTAACACAAGAGCTATAGTAACTGGTGACACAGTGTAGTGTCTGGTTTATGACCAAACTGTTTTACCAACTAGAATTAAATGTTACTATGCCTTGTACTATACTTCTTATTCTTATTGGCAGGTTCAAAGTCTTGGCTACTTTTTATGGTGTTCAACTGAGGACAGTGGACACTCAGAATAACAAACATGCTCCTTATTTATTTTATTATACAAAAAATGTATGTTTATTGTTTTTGTCACAAGCCTTTTATTTGCTTATATAACAATAAAAAAATTGATTTAATTAACTCTTGTCCTTTATTTTCACCTATTTAAAGACCAACCTTGGTCAAACATAAAAGGTACACCTAATTTCCTGATAAACCCCACCATACAAAAATGTGTTAATTGTTGGTCCTTTATTTTAAGATTATTCTTGATAAAAACTGCACCTAATTTCCTGATTCACAAACCCCACCATAACAAAAGGTGCGAATTGTTGCTATTTATAGACCTGTCTAATCACATCTATAATCAGATCAATTACAATACCTTGATATGCATTTAAATTACATTTCTTACATAATAAGCTTGTCATGTGCAGTTGGTACACAATGTCTCCATCAGATAAAAAGTGCATATATTTTGGCTATGACATCATGTACACATAAAAAAAAATTTACCTTATATAATTGTTTAACAAAAATGTACTAATATTTTTTAATGAAATCCACACCTTAGTTAGATTTTTATAGTATTACAATGTAGCTCACTGACACAACAGTCTGTAGGTGGACATGTTACCATTCTGACACATTATCTTGATTCAAAACCAGCTGGTCTTTGTTCTTACTTCTTAATACTGCATGTATAGCGGTGAAGCAGCAAATACCAGTTTACAGTCCCTAGTTAAGACTTGACCCAGGGATGGGATCGAATTCATGATCTACAACAATAGAGGAGAGCAGGCTAAACCATTACACCACCAAGACTTTACAGACCAGGGATGGGATAGAATTCATGATCTACAACAATAGAGAGGAGAGCAGGCTAAACCATTACACCACCAAGACTTTACAGACCAGGGATGGGATAGAATTCATGATCTACCACAATAGAGGAGAGCAGGCTAAACCATTACACCACCAAGACTTTACAGACCAGGGATGGGATAGAATTAATGATCTACCACAATAGAGGGGAGCAGGTTAAACCATTACACCACCAAGACTTTACAGACCAGGGATGGGATAGAATTCATGATCTACAACAATAGAGGAGAGCAGGTTAAACCATTACACCACCAAGACTTTACAGACCAGGGATGGGATAGAATTCATGATCTACCACAATAGAGGGGAGCAGGTTAAACCATTACACCACCAAGACTTTACAGACCAGGGATGGGATAGAATTCATGATCTACCACAATAGAGGGGAGCAGGTTAAACCATTACACCACCAAGACTTTACAGACCAGGGATGGGATAGAATTCATGATCTACCACAATAGAGGGGAGCAGGTTAAACCATTACACCACCAGTGTGGTTATAGGGTCGTAAACTTATCAATAACAAAGGAGAATTTGAATAGAACATGATATATCAGAGTCAAGCCAAAACCTATACAGAAACAAAAACAAAAACAAATGTTCAACAACACAAAGAGCTTTTTCATGTCATATAACTTAGTATATTAAGTCTTCACAATAATACTACTGTCATGTGATTTTATCTTCAATAAATGAAACAAAATATTGACATATTGACCTTTAAATCACATATTTCTGTTGATTATAAACCACTTGAAAACAAAAATATGTCAAAAAAATAATATATCAATAAATGAATAACAAAACTCACTGTAACTTTCTGAATGGCATGACCCATTTTACTCATCCATTGGATTATTTAGGTCAATTGTATATCCATATTTGATATTTAATAACCTGTCTTAGTTTACTGTAAGCCTATCATAGCTGTAATAAACACTGTCATTATAAAATGATACTTGTCACAGTGCTATTTAAACTTTGGATGATACCACCACCAATACTAAGGCATGCCTCTACTTGTACCATGTCCCTCAAAGTAATTACATCCTTTTAGTAGTCTGTCCCTATCAAAGTCTTCTTTTTTTTTTTTTTGGAAGAAGGTAAATATTCTCTATGTGACACAGATACTCAACTTGCTTGCTAGTCTGTCTAAAAAAATAGCACTGTTCCTTCTTATTGACTCATGAAGCAATATAATTCTAATATCGTTTGTTTTCACATGTAATTAACGATTGTTCTATTTGTAGAAATTGATTACACTTCAGTCAAGCATATGGAAAGCAACTTTTAATTTCCAAATCTTTTTTTGATGTTGTGAAAGGCTCAATAAATATCTATGTATATTTAAGTAAGAATACTTTGGAGAAGAAATAATAATGACGAAAGCCAAACAAACATTAGCATATTGAAAAGACGGTACTCAAGTCATCCACTCAGAAAGAAGAGAGAAAAAGGCCATATACTCTTTATTGATGGATGTACATGGATTTAAATCGTAGCTATTGCGAAAGTGATCAATCTATAATATCATGTATAATATGGCGCTACGAGGATACAATTGTGTCGATAATATATATCTATTACGATATTGCCAAGATTTGCCCAAAACCCATCAATCTTGTTTAAAGAAGCCCCCTGCTCGATAATAAAACAATTTACATGCTATTTAAGCAATACAAGTACTCCCTTTAAATTTTCATCATAATAAAAGTTAAAAAATATATCCATGAATTTTTATATATTTCAGAATTGCTTCATTTGATTCACTTTAATGTTTAATTTTGATTTTTATTTATGCTAACTGACATAACACTAATAAACACAGACCATTAACTACCAAATATTTAAAATCTCCACATGAATTTTTGTATAAATTAACTTACTTATGATAATAGCATATATATATATCTACCATTCAGTGTTGTAGATAATTTGTTTCTTTTATATGCAAAACAAAAAATATATATCCATGCACTTTTGGGGAACAAAAATGAACAATTTTAATAAACAAATTTAAATTATAGGAAAAAACTAGGTTGGAAATGTTGAACATCAATAAAACAAAAATGTCAATGGAAAGAAATGTTTTCATGAGAATTTTTTTTAAAATCACCCCAGACAGTATGAATAGATGAAAAAGTATGTAAAAAATTAAATACTTTGGATATATATATATATATAAGCAATGCTCTAGATTTCATCCACATAGAAAGCTAGACTCACATGAGCCTTTAATCAGTCCATAGATTAAACTTCCTTTGAACATCATAGATAATCTGTAAAAATGTACCCACATATCCTTAATACTATAAAGATAGGTTAACAGGCTATGACGTAACAAGGATCTAGACAATGAAAACAACCCTTTCAATGGTTGTGAGAAAGAAAATATGCCTAAGATACTATTAATGCAGGATGATTTGTGAGTAAATCATTGTAGTCTGTGTCAGGGCCCTCAGATGTTCATTGCAGCCCATGTCTGCACCCCTAGATTTTCATTGCAGACCATATTGGGACCCCTAGCCTTTCATTTGTACAATCATGAATCTCCCCTTTACAGCAGCACTTCATTGCAGCCTTTTTGGATCCCATGGCTCAGATATCATAAACCCTGATGCATTTATATATCACATTAATGATTAATTATTCAAATTGCTAGTATGCAAATTTCTACTGCTAAAGTCAAGCATGCCTTAAATGTATTTACTCTTATTTGAACTCAAATAAGAGGTCATTTAACTAATGCAGTCGGTTTTCCATGTAAATTTAAAAAAAAATCATTGATAATTAATTTTCAAGGTCTTCCCAATACATGATTGTATTACAGTAATTATGCTATCAAATTATTAATCAATTGACTAATTATGGTAAATGTAAATAAATCATTACAAAAACATTACAAAGGATCACCATGTTTTCCAATACATTTCTTTACAGTTAACAGTAACATGTGAATCATTACAGTTAGACAGATCTTAAATAAGCAGTCACTAGTCTTATGTGGTAAATTTCCATTCGTCCCAACAGTGACACTTTGAATTAAAGATTGACTGAATTTAGAGATTTTCTTAAATTTTACCCCTACTCTCTCCTTTTCATGGAGGATAAATCTCAATTTCAAGTCAGAATCTCCTCATTTCAGGAACCATTTCTCTGCCAAGATTGGTTCCATTTGGTTGACCAGTTTTCAGAGAAAAGATAAAAAAGATGATAAAAAGTCAATGATGACAGACAAGAGAAGGATGGATAGTGGATGTAAAATGATGGTCAAAGCTGACATGACCTTTGGTCAGAAGATCTAATAAAGAAAAAGATATTTGATAATATAAAGAGAATTCAGGAGGAGTGTCAAGTGGAGATAACGCATATAACATAAGGACAGTCCCTTCTTTAAATCAATATTGCAACTACCGGTACATACACATATATCCAGCAGTATTGTA
This sequence comes from Gigantidas platifrons, assembly GCA_002080005.1. Taxonomy (NCBI): domain Eukaryota; kingdom Metazoa; phylum Mollusca; class Bivalvia; order Mytilida; family Modiolidae; genus Gigantidas; species Gigantidas platifrons. Next base: position 611,800 of record MJUT01028658.1, on the reverse strand, counting down.
TAATACCATTTCATCAATTTTTTTTTATCAGATCTGTCTAAATCAAACCTCTGAAGGACCAGCTATTGTGTTCGGAACAGACAAGTGTTCGGTTCATGCAGATTAAATTAATACAGATTTCTTAAATTTGGACTTTTTTAAGCTTAGATTTATACAGAATTCTGTGTTATTCTGGGTTCAGTTTAGACAGGTTTATACAGAATTCTGTGTTCAGCTTAGACAGGTTTCACTGTATATATTGACAAGAAATCAAGTGTTATAAAGATACTGAAAACACTAGCCTACCTAAAACAAATATCCTCTTAATTAATTAATCCATCGTGATATTTCCTCATACTGTCCACAAGTCTAAACATTTAATATAAAAACTCATATATTCAATGTAAAAAAAAAAAAAATCAAAATCATTGCGATTCAAAGGATGTTCCAATTTATTTTTTCATTTCCGTTTAAGAGTTATTTATCTTAGTCATGACTATTTTGATTGTCAAAATTGTTCTCTATTTCGTGAGAATATTATGTATATTAATATATATACTTATACTTACAAATGGGTCAAGGAAATCATCCTCATTATAATACTCCCGTAAAAATTTATCCATATTTTGAAACACCACGAAAAATCACATATTTTTATAATTATCACAAAAATTGTACCAGATATCCACAGTTAGTTGTAAGGAAATATTCAATACATGTAGATTATATTATTTCACATAAATCATGTTATTTTCATGTAACATGTATGACGACATAATATTGAAATGATTGATATCCTATATTGGGATGAGGTCTATCTAAATCGTTATAGATATCTATCTAGTGTACAAACTTTTTGGTATAATATGTACTGATGTCATCTGACCTGTCAAAGTTGTGACACAATGTACTGTGATAATAACTATACAGATTTACATATACTAATGGCAACTTGGAGAGAAGTACAGAAAGAGGCTTCAAAATTTGAATATAATTACGATTTTTGTCCGTCAAATTCACCAAGTTTTTCTTGAAGAAATACGGAAAGAGGCTTCAAAATTTGAATAACACTACGATAATTGTCTGTCAAATTCACCAAATTTTTCGGTATGTTCGTGCATTGACAAAGGAAATACTCAAACATAAGCTTAAACGTGTCAGATGTCCATCAGAGCTGTTTCTTCCACCAAATGTTTTTAAAACCTGCAGTTACTGTTAATTATTTTCGAAATTTACAAATATCCATATATGTATCTGTTATATCATTCCAGAATTACCAAAATAATTCACATATATGAACACTTCCTTTTAAATTTCATGTGTAATTATTTTCACAGCCATATTTCACAACTTTAATGAACACTGGTCAGTCTGCTTGAGGCAATTTACATACATGACATTTTTAACCTGTTAAGGTGTATAAATTATTTTACTCAATCAGAAATGAAAATTAATTATTATTTTCGTAATTTACATCCGATTTAATTTCTAAACATTTCCATCTTATTTTTGACATTATAAACACATCAGTCTCCTGGTACCCGTAAACAATGTCTGTCTCCATCACCATTGTACCTATATAACAATACATTATAGTAACTGACCTTCTAACACAATGGTCAACTGACCCATGACCTTTCAAATTTGATCCACTGACCCTGATCCATTTCACCTTACCATCACATTACAATAAGGTCAGCTGACAAAAGCTTCTGAGCTATGTGAAAAATGTACCTTATCACCATTATGTAATGATTAAGAGGCTTTCTTCCATCCATTACAGTCAAAACCACGGTAGCTGAAGGGAATTTTCATTATCCGTTACAGTCATAACTCATCATAATTAAACGTTAGTTTTTTTTTTTTTTGCTGATCTAAACAAATAATTTTTTCAGAACTTAAATTTTCAAAGTCCACAATCCGGAACATATTCAACAAGGAGCAAATTCCACCGAGTTACTTTTGAATACTAGTACCAGAGGTCTAGCCTTTGTGGACTATAATTATAGTATAATAATAGGTCTGTCATACATGTACCCAGGGATGATTCTGTTTAGAAAAAGAAAAAGAAATAAGTGCAAATCAATTAAAATAGCTGAACCCACCTACACCCCATTTCAAACCACCTACACCCCCTTTCAAACCCTTATTTTTTTTATATGTTCAGAGCATGTTTTGCAACTTTCTGAAATTTTTTTCCAGAGGAAAATAGCTGAATCAGTTAAATAACTGAAAAAAAAATCACCCCTGATATACCAATGTTGCCAACCTTATAATGTTGGGAGTAAAAAATCTTTATATATTTTTTTTTTAATTATTGAAATCAAAATATTTTTTTTCTTGAAACTGATGACAACTCTTTTCCTTTGTAGTTGTTTATTTCTTTATATTAAAACACCATTTTAAAGTTTTATCTGCCCCCTCAGGCAAAATCTTGTGATTTTTTTGTGTAACAATATACTTAAATAAAATTATCCATTTTTATCCACTATTGAGAATTTTAAACCTACATATTACATCCTACAAGGTACTTTGATGGCCACAAATTAAACAGGTCATATAAAAAATAAATAGGTCATTTTAAATAATTTAAAAAAATCAATTCAAATACTCACTTTTCAATGGTTTCCATATGAAACTGAGCTTCCAAAATAATGATAAAAAAAACCTGACTTCTCTAAGTCAGAAAAACAACTTTGAAGCAAATTTGATCTATAAATACTAATCGTCCATTGTTAAACTATAAAGTACTGATATAAATATTGTTTCAAGTTTAGCCATATACATTTTGTAGCAATTTTTGTATTCCCTTTATACAATAAATACCGACAGTCAGCTTATGAAATGGGCATAATGATTTCACGTGGGCAAATAAAGAAAATTTTGATTTCTCGTAGACCAAACAAAACACAAAGTCTTATGGAAACCAAAGCAATCAAAACAATGACAAAAGATGTTCATCCATTCAGAAACCTGGTACCTATATGAAGAAGAAAAGTTTGAAAGATACCAGAGATAATTGAAAGCAGTAAATAGAAGGACAGACAATATAAGGCCACACAATGGTTTACAAAACACTTCACAGAAAACTAAACATTACACGACACAAACCCACGGTGAACTCATATGCTCGTGAAGGGTAAACAAATCCTGTTCCACTAGTGGTACTACTGATGGTAATCTCAAAATAAAAAGAAAATCAACAGTTCTTGAATAATTTGGAAAATGGTTGACCTTTCCCAGATATTAAGGTATACTATATATATGAACATGAATGATTTGGTCTAGACTACAGCAATACACCATAATATATCACAAGACTACAGCAATACACCATAATATATCACAAGACTACAGCAATACACCATAATATATCACAATCACCAGTGTTTAAGTACAAGTTACAAACAACCAGGAGAAAGTTGTTTTTCATGGACATTTTATGTGTAACATTTCATTTGAAATCATAGTTCCCAATCTTATGGCTTATTTCATCTTTGGTCACTTAAAATACTGAAATTATCACAAAAAAAGTTCTCTGTTTTCTTGCCATACTACTACATAAGCTTATTTAATAAATCATATAAATTGTCAGTTTGTTATTCAAAACAATAGTACCCTTGGTGAAGACAAATATTTCATGAAAAAACCCCCACACACATTAAGAAATGTCTAGATGTATTGAAGAATGACATTTTGTGCTCATTACCAGGGTACAAAATAAAATCACATTGTGTTGTCTTAATTTGGAAGTGGACAAATCTAGTACATGTACATTAATAAACCTAAACAGCAATTAAAGAACAAAACATGTCCACAATATTTAGACATGTCAATTTTGCTTTCTTTTGAGTAAATACATTTCAAAGTTTTACTTTGTTCTTTGTGATTTTAGGCAAACTAAATATGGCATTGTAACCAGCTATTTATTACCTTACTATGTTAACTGCAGGTTTATTTTAAGCATATTTTATTTGCCAAATATTGAACAAAATGGATTAGAACACTAACTAATCAAACATATGAAAGTCTTCCGCAGGTTTCTAAATAATTCACAGGCACATTTCAAAACTCCCACCTAAGAACAAAAACAAATTGTCATCTAAGGTTTTATTTTCCCACTAAATGATGAATAAAACACATTTTGATACAAAGATGTCCATGACTGGTCACTGTTACAAAATCAAATTGACAGGGAACAAGACCAACAATATAAAAAACTTGTGTAACTCTGATTGTCAGAGAGGTGTAGAACATAACAATCTGTGACCTCGCCAGCTTTTTCCCAAATAATATGTTTACATTTTATGCACTATCAGTCCTGCACTGGTTCACTTAGATATATAAACTAAATATATATATTATATAATCTACATTCAAACAACATGAAAGAACTTTAATTACAAAAACAATTAGCCTTTGAATGCATAACAAACAAGAAAAAAAAAAACAATTTACATATTTTTTCATTCAATTGTACTGAAAGATATCAGTAGAATATTCATTAACGTCTATATACATATCATAGATGTATTTAATATACCAGGAGACTAGTATGTATGATGACATGGAGATATGTAGAGACTGGTACTCACAGAGACCTCTGGTTCTATTGCACTAGGAAGCCCATTTTTTGTTCATGTATTTCAGATGTTACTAGTTTTTACCCTCTTATTATAACAAGGTGATTTTTAACATTAAATGGCTGTCAGACAGTAAAGCTGGCCCATTTAACATATTGCAGGGAATGAGTTAATAAATTGAAGAAAAACAAATTACTTCCTCCGATAATGGCAAACATAACTTAATTAAACATCCTGTTTTCTTCAAGATTTAAAGATAGGCATATATATAAGCTTAGAACTTTTTTTATGTGAATGCTTAAAATTTTACCCTGTTCAAATTACGGGAGAAAAATAAGATATTTCAACCCCCACTTTTTCCCCCGAAAAGTTTTGATATACCAAAATGGTAATCAGAAGGTGTAAATCGAAGGACGGACAAAAATATACATTGACTAAAATGTAAAAGATTTGCATACATGTACAGTATACATAACTTTGCCTTCACCGGATAGGCAAGTCTGACCAAAGAAATCTAAATAGGCTTCTAATGGTTTGTACAGTGTAGTATATTATTTAAATTTTACATACAGAAACTCAATTCATAACTTCTCCATTACAATATTAAAACATCTTATAATAATAAACCATTGTACCATTCTAATAAAAAAATGACAGTAAAATATTAGAATATGACCCCCATCCACCATGCTTAATTAGAATATGTTCCCTACATCAGCCATGTTTATGTTTAAAATCATTATTTATGTCACATATTAATCTTAATTTGTGCATACATTTTTATTTTTATTTGTGAGCACATATTTGTGGTTAAAGTAATGGAGGTGTGAAATATGATTTCAAAGATGTTTACTAGTGTAGAGATCAACAAATACATGACATGACTTGACGTTGTCAGTTCACTAACCTCACATTCATAAAAATTTGGATATACCCTAACCGACTTTTCATTTCATCTTTCAAAAGAATGAACGTGCATTATTGCAGAAACTACTGGTATAAAATATTTCAATTGTCAATTATTTTAATGAATGGTAAATAAAAAAATATGCACTTGAAAAAAATTAAGACTCTTCCGGATGACATTTCTATGACATTTCTTACCGTAACATTTGAGGGCTTGAGGCAGTCAATTTTTTTTAATTAAATATTCTTTCATGTAGAGTTACAATCTGGTTTGAGCATAGACTCATTTATTTGTTAGGGTTATGGTGTTTAACACCACTTTGAACAATATTTCAGTTATATTGTGGTGTCCAATTTTATTGGTGGAGGAAACCGAAGTATCAAGAGAAAACCACCGACCTGTTGCAAGTCACTGACAAACTTTATCTCATTTATTTGTTGTCTTTAGCATCACTTAAAATTGGTAAACTAGACCTTGCCAACATTAAGAGATACTGCTTTGACAAGGAGTTGGAGATTGTCATTAAATCGTGATCTAAGTTCTACCTTTATTTACAGGGGAAAAAAACCAACATCTTGAATTTCTACTATACAAGATTAACATAGGGTAGCTATATAGACAAGACAATCATTGCTGACCAACTCGCCCTCTGGTGTCATATAAATGTAATTAGAAAGAACAAGAACAACACTGTGAAATTCAATTTTGACATCTAAATTGAATTTCATAAACTTTTTGTTTGAACCCTTTAATAAAATTTGATCATTTATGTAGATATTATAGGCACGTCTCATTTTTCAGTCTCATTTTTCAACGTTCGATCAAACGATTCAATTATTGACAAAATTAACACTAAGAGTATCTGTACCATTCACACCCAATACACGTAAAATCTAGTTAAAGACTATTTATTAACAACAAGTCAATTGGTAGTACGGGTACACTAAAAACATGTCACATCTGAGTTTATAAAAACACCTGTATCTTATTCTTCATTTTTATCATTTTAAATTAAATTAGAAAACAATATCGGATATGTAAAAATGACAGTAATATTAAAATGTATTATTATCTGAAATATTAAAAATTAAAATGGTAACACTACAAGAAAATGTACAAAAATTGTTGTTTCTATCACTGGTACACTATATCTGCAACTTTCAAATTGATTTTTTTTAACATAAAGATGAAAATAGCGTGTATAGTACAGGGCTTTCAATAAAAGCCGGTAGCCGGCGATTTTCGCCGTTTATTTAGAGAAAGACCACCGGCTATTTTGTTAATAACAGTTTTCCGATATACTGTTTAATGTACACGTTTTTTCATTGGTCGAGAGATTTGTTCATGACTAGTACTGTATCCCAGTGATTCCCAAACAAATCCGGTAAAAATAAATTTGGTCTGGAAAACATTGGTTTCCACCGGACCGACTATCCAGTATAATATACAGGGTTTGTTGTATAATAGAGCCCTGTTTGATCTCCAATTTGTCCATAATTTATTTTGATTAAAACTAAAGTGAAATGCCAGATCAAAACTCTTTTCTTGTATCATTTCTCCATGCTTTGATGAAGTTCAAGGACATTCACATTGACGAAATTAAAGTCGCAATCTCAGAAATGCTTTAATGAACGAAAATATCAATATTTGAAATTATAAGTACAATGC
>MJUT01028658.1:571590-589459 GCA_002080005.1 Gigantidas platifrons | reverse complement strand
TTTTTTTAAGCTAGCTAGAGCTACGTAGCAGCTAGGCTAGCTTTCCGTTCAATATGATTTTTCTACGTAGCTTAACCTAGCAGCTACAATGTTGAACGCACCCCAGATATACCAACAACGAATGTAAACCTCCATGGTCTACTGTGGATCTCAATGAAGTATAAGCTGGACACATGATCAACCTATTCTTCATAAGTGTAACATGGGAAAGTAAAAAATAATGTAGGGGTATGTCAAAATGGAAAAAGATGCTTTAATTGACAAATATGAGCCTGGGAGCTCTTGAAAATTGAATTAATTTGGATTACAAAATTTTGCTATTTACGCATCACATAACCAGGGAGATACTAACAAGACAAGCATTTTATTTTGTTTTGATTTACTGTTTTTTTTTGTACAATACAGATTTCATATTCTGATGTCTCTTTTTTAACATTCCTTCCTATACTTCATACCGCAATATAAGACAGGCATTATTTCCTTTGGCATCAATGGGAAACATGAAACTCACATACAGCTTAGCAGAACTAGGAAAACATTTAAAAAAAAACAGACAGGTCTACAGGATTGGAACACCCCAATGAGACCCCACTATACCAACTTGCCATACACACAGGAATGAAATTAAATATCAATAATTTATGCCCACAGCAAGAGCACATGTTGACACAAACAATTTTGGACAGCAGGCTGTTTCCATCATCTCTACAAGTTCATTTGTTATATGGTCCAACTGTACACAATGAGCAAACCTGTACAATCAATGCCTATCACCACTAACTTTGTGTGTTTGAATCCCACTCAGGTGAGGTGTACTTGATACAAAAAACAAATATGTGATTAAGTTTGTCAGTGACTTGCGACAGGTCTGTAGTTTTCTCCGGGACTCCGGTCTCCTTATCAATGAAACTGACCGCTACGATATGCCTGAAATATTGTTGAAAGTGATGCTAAACATCATAACCCTAACCCACAATGAGCAAACATTGTTAGTTTATTACATTTTAAATTTTATGCATTACTTGTTGTTATTTATAAGTTTAGAAAAATAAAAATAACCAGAAATATAACAAGTGTGAAAAGAGAATGAAATGTATTGTAGTCATTTCATAGCCCATGTAACATTTTCCCACATTGTTTAAGCTGGTAACATTTGCTTGCTAATCTTTTAATATTTAAGACAGGACACATATTGGTTTCACATACATTTGTATGAGTAAATTTATTTATATATGTACATATCAAAAGCTATAAACATAGGATAATCAAGTAGTTTTTGTTTCCAGTGTGCAAATATAATGCAGTCTTTTCTATACAACTCTCTTTAAATAGAACAAAGAAAGGTGCTAGTTCCCTCCTTGAAAAGATATCAAGATACCAACGAATATCAGCTGATAATTGGTTTCCTTGTTCAAATGACTTACCCAGTTATCCTTAAATCTTATAAATTGTAAAACTTGCATGCAATGACCTAATAATAAATACTATCATTACTATAGGAGATGACCAAAAGATCACATCACGACATAAATAAATTATGTGATGACCTATATACATATTTCTGTCCTGCACTGGTTCTAAACCTAGCTTGCATTACATAGCCATTTCTTTTAAATTAAATTTCAGAACTTTTCCCCTGCATTTCTGAATGTTCCCATTTAAACCTGCATACATGTACATGTGCAAGATCATGTATCAACTATATGTTTCCTTTAAGACCAAACAACTTTCATTCTTAGATATGATTACAGTATATATGTAATATACTAATGTTAAGATCATAAAGGTTGAAATAACTTTACTTCATAAATAATTTATGCAAAACCTTTTATAAGCAAACAGCTGAATAGAAATGAAATCGGGTGTCATTTTTCCTGCACATACTAAATTAACTTGCATTTCAATTTGAAATGGGAGTGAATTTTCTTTTTCACAAGCAAACTCGAAATACCAAATTGTCACAAAAAATTTAAATCTTTTTTTTGTTGTGATCATAAGATAATGTTTAAAACTGCAAGAGATGCACTATTATATAAAAAAAAAACAAAAAAAAACAAAAAAAAACAGATTAACCAAACTTGTTAAGAGGGTTAGGGTAGGGGTAAGAGTTATTGGTATTTAACACCACTTTCAACAGTATTTCAGTTATATCGTGGAGGTTAGTTTTTATTGGTGGAGGAAGCCAGTGTATCTGGAGAAAACAACCGACCTGCCACAAGTCACTGACTGACAAACTTTATCACATAAAGTTGTATCCAGTACACCTTGCCATGAGGGGGATTCGAACTCACTAGATTAGTGGTGATAGGCACTGACTGAATAGGTAGATATAAATCTAACCACCATACAATTACGACTATGACTACGACCACCCCAATTTGTTAAAAAATTTATTTCTTTACAATACACAAACAAATAACAAATATTAGATCAAGATGATAGAGTAACGGTCATGGAAAGGTGATGTAATATAATATGTCAATTTCAATGTCATTCTCCAAATAACTAACACCTATTTGGAAAGTGACGTTTATATTTTGGATTTGGGTACAATACTCAGTGGTCAAACTGTTTCAATTGTAGGCTTTTTGTAAGTCAGTTTTTTTTTTTCCTTTTAAATTCTTTTACAAACAAGATTTGAATATTTTGTTAGTTTTTGTCATTATAGTATCAATGGTATGGTATATTTTCTGAAGAAATAAAAAAATAGAACTTTTACATTTGATATTTCTGGTTACATATTTGTTCAATATGTGAAGTTTTTTTTTAAAGGGGATATCAAAGTCACAAAAAAAAATCACAGGGAAGAGGGGGGAGTGGGGATCTATTATGTCCCATGACGGCCAAATAAGATGTAAAAAAGGAATGCAATCAGAACCCTTCACACATCATCCTGGAAAGTTTTGGTTCAAATTGTCTAGTAATTTGCAAAATGGTGATTGAAATGTGCCAAAGTTTACAGATGTTAACAGACTAAGGACAGACATCAATCGATTGATGGAAGGTAAACTAAAAAATGACCTCGTCCTGATATTTTCTTGTCTAAACAACAGTGTTGGATAAATATTGAATCCAGTTGAGGAGGTACATGTGCAGCAAAAGACCCGGAGTAATGGAAGGTAAACTAAAAATAACCTCTTCCTGATATTTTCTTGTTAAATAACTTTTGAGGGTTTAGGTGGTTTATGGTGTTTAATGCTACTTTCAACAATATCTCAGTTATATTGGTAGAGAAAACCGGAGGGCCCGTCGAAATCCACAGACCTGTCAGAAACTTCATCACATAATGTTGTTGTAACAAGTACACCTCGCAATGATTGGGATTCGAGCTCACAACTTTAGTGGTGATAGGCACTGATTGCATAGGTAGTTGTAAATCACGACCGCGACGGTCCCGAAACAGCTTTTGTTAAATATGTAATCTCATCGAGGAGGAATATGTGCATCAAAATTTAACATCAAAGGAAATAGATGGAAAATAAAGGATAGAAATGATCATATATACATGTATATGTAAATCTTAACATTATACAAAGATGTAAATATGGTCTTTGAAATGCACATCACAGCAGTAGTATATTCTTTTGTTAACTTCAATAAAATCAAGGTTTTTGTCAATAAATTTCTTACATGACTGTATACATTCTTACCCACCCTGTTTACAAAATTCCTCAGATATTTATGAGAAATTGCCCATCATTTTAATTGATATGTATAATCAAGATGCTAATATCATTTTTATGATGGAATTTTAATTGCCGTTTCCACCTGTACATAATATCATCTCTTTACAAACTAGAATGAAATTTTAAGGTGTATGAATATAAAATGAATATATTAAACCCTCTCATTTTGTTAGATGTCTTTTTGAAATTTAAACATATGTGTGCTCATAACAAGGATGTTATTAAAAATATCTTAAAATTTCATGTTGTGATAACCAAAGACATAACTCATTTTATTTGCTCTTTTTTCATCTATAAAATTGTATTTTATTCTTTTTTTTTAAAACTTCAAGGAACACAAAATCTACTTCAATACAACAGTGATAATAGATCTCCATACATTTATATGGTGAACTTGAGTAGATATGTTATGGTTTATTAACAATGGTGAAAGAATTTGAGGTGTGCTTGATAATTGTGTTTCATTTGTTTTTTTTTATATTTATCTCCCCTTTGAGAGTATTTGATTTGTCCATCCATGACATTTGTGTTTCATTAAATTTTTTGTATATTCCTCTCCCTTTTGAGGGTGTGCTTGATTTGTCCATTCATGACATGTGTGTTTGATTGGTATTTCCATGGGGTATGTTTGATTAATCCCTCATAAAGATAATAAAAGAAAACCTTACAAAAATGTTGATATTTCAGTGTATTCTCCTGATAAATTTACAAGTGGTCTTTGACATTTTAACCGTGTGACAATCATGTTTATTACTGAATGAAACTAAAAAACCCACAAAATGCACTTAAACATTCTAAATGTATAAGTACAGTATAAACCTATTACCAGACAGCCATTCACACTCAAGTACTAATTTTGACTGAAGTGGAAAGCATTTTAATGAAATTTGGTATAAGTAGACAACCTAAAACTGCTATAATCAGAAGATGTATACATGTATTTAAATTCAATAATTTATGTTTATTGTGTGATATTTTAAACTCACACCTATTTATGCATTTGTTAATCAATGAATATCAATTGTTCATAAATCGGTCAATCGTAGCCTAACTTTGTGGGTCATTTAAACATTTGTTTGTACAGTTTTAGGACATGCAAATTTAGCTGCATAGAATATTAAAATAAACTTGTAATGTCATTAAAAATTTACACTAACACAAAGTTCATCAGAAAACTGCATCAAAATCAACATAATGCCTTTCTTAAGATTTGACTGAGTGAACATTACTTAGGTATACTTCAGGCAGGCATATATATATATAGGTGTAACATGTTGTTGTGAGGGATATTGGTTGTAAACACTTGACATTATACAGTCTTTGTGGGGGCATTCAGATGTCTGTGGTCAAATTTATATCAATGCAGGCAAAAGTTTGTTGCCTGTTGACTTTAACAGCAGAACTAATTTAGTGGCGGAAATGTGATGGTTTGGGGTGGAATCACACCACATATGATGATAATTTTGTTTTTGTTTACAGTACGTCAAACGCTGTCAGATACGGAGACAAACTTTTAGCCACACGAAATTATCAAAACCATGCATTAGAATTGACCTGACTTTACATTTCAGCAAGACAATGCAAGTCCACACACTGCTGGTGTATTTTTGGCTTTTCGCTGGTAGGTGACCATATTGATGTCATGCGTCAAAATGATTTTACTTGAATCTCATTGAGCACATTAGGATGAATTGTGAATTTGTTTTTCTTCATTTTGAAACCATTGCTCTTTCTAGTGACATTACAAAAAAACCTGTTTTGATCGGAATACAAAAGTTAAAAATTTTTTTTGTCAAAGACAGATTTATCATTATGTAACTGTATTTAAAGACATTTTTTTTTTATATAAAGTAAAATCTGCAAAAAAAAGTCTATCATATCTTTTGTCTTTTACTTTACTTGATGACAGATGGGTGTTATCTACTAGATTTCTTCCAGGGCGACAGTAGAATGTGGGTACAATCACCAATGGGATCAAAGCAAGGACATTAACATTGTATTTTCTGTTTAACATACAGTATTAAAGAGTAAGAGCAAATGACAGAATGGCTTGCAGTCAGGATTATGTGTTAAAATAGTGCAACATGTCTGCAGATTATTGATTTATTGAGCTTGCACTAGAGAAATCTAGCCGAGTATTTAGATCTACACATTAGATCTAAGCAGGCATTATCATCATCATATATCAAAAGGCTCATTTGGTGTTAAACTACTATCACTCACTCTATGTGACTTGAAAGGTAGATAACTCTTATTACTTCACCTCCTGATCATGTTCATTATATTTATATTATTCAAAGGGAATTCTTGAAATAAAGATAAACACCTGATATTTGTCAGTTAAAATAAATGCATTCTCATAGTAATAACAAATTACAATGGGGAAAATCTCCATGCAAATTAAATTGTCATGCCATCTAAAAATTATAACAATCATGATATTTGGTATATTTTCTATTTTCACACAAGACTTAAGAATAAAAGCAAATGACATTTCAAAAAAACATATCATTTGCAAAGTAACCATTGAAAAAATGCATGGTTTAAAGTTGTTAATAAATAGTAACGTCATGCAGAGATCATCACTTAAAATATTGTTTACCTTGTTTACAATTAAAACCCAACAAATAAACAACTAACCCTTGTATGAACTTTATTATTTGACAATAATCTAGTTATTATTGTACAATAATAGATGTTATCCATTTTCTCAATATAAATACCCCTCTCTGATGAATGTTTCTGTCAAAGCTATTGTGACATCAAGTAAAAAGATATTATAACCAACACTATTATACTTTACTATAGTAACAGAATAGGAAATAACTGTCTTATTTTACTGTGTATTTTGTCGGTGTCCAATAATAACTAATAATTCCTGTGACATTCTGCACGTAGTGTTAACAACTGTTTGAATTTGGCACATAACTGCACGTCACACTATAAAACCACTGACTTAGGTTTGTGCCCTTAATAACCACCTCAAGTGCTACGCCTTTCAGACACCTACAATTGGCCCAGTATCACCTAGCTGTCAATTTGCTATAAATTGTCTTGCTTGCTGTTTCAAGTGGCAACATAACAAAATGGCCACCATTTGGCCGTCTTCAATTTTTCAAATTATTATTATTTTGTGTGCATAACCTTTTCATTGTGACCATAAACTGTTTTCTTTATAGAGGTAACAACAAAAAACCTAAGAGACAGATGGAGTACAATCATATAGTCCCTGAACAGACACCATATAGGGGACTACCATTGGATATCAGGACAACAAACATCAAATTTCAATATTTTGCTGGAGGGAAAAAATTATATCAGCTGGTCAATTCTTCTAGAATTTACATCATGGTAATTGTCGTCTTCTTGACACTTTTCCACCAGTTTTCTTCTTTGCATGTTTTCCAAGTCAACTTTTTGTCTACTTGGGAGCTGTAATTCAGGAGGGGGTCATAGAATACCTGTACCTTACTATGACCTGTGAGGTGATGTTCTCAACAAAAATAGTGTCTTATACATGTAAACCAATTTTAATGGTACTACTATTTAGTAATACAAGAGGAAGCTATCTCCCCCCAAATATGGCAACAATCAATTGTTGATAAATTAGTGACAATACTATTTTTTTATATAAGCATTTAGGTCTTCTATTTTATTTTCTAAATGTCAGTTAATATGAACTTTGGCCCATCAAACTCTTTAAGGCAGTCGCAAGACCCCTTACCTGCTAAATGTCTCCCTCCCAACATAAAATTATGCACCCACACTGAAGAGTAATTGGACAGAGCTAGTTCTAGTTTACATACTGATGAAAAAACACACCCTTTTCCACCCTCAAATTAAAACCTCGAAAAATATTTCATTCCTACTTATATATATTTCCATAAAAAGAAAGAAACATATTAAACTAAGTGATGTATGATAAAGAACTGAAAAGAAGTCACCAAGCTTGCAAAGATTTATATATCTCTATAAAATATGTGGGTAACAAATATTTCATATATGACATAGAATCATACACCATGGATTATTAAAGCTTGTCCATTTATCAGTGACAAGTGACAACCATTTAGTAAATAAAGGGAGTATCTCCCTCACGCATCAAATTAAGTCAACTTTTATATAGTACTGGTATGTACTTCGGTGGCTTCAGTGGCACAAAACAAATTAACAATTCTTTACAATAAAAGAAAACTGACCACAGGGATAGAATCAATCTATTTGTCACTGAAGAGAAGGGTCAATATTTGATTTGACCATAGTCTTAAGAGAATTTTTACCTGACCTGAGACCTCCAACAACTTAGAAAATCCACATACATGACACAGACATTTGAGAATTAAATTTTAACAATAAAAGCAGAAGACAATATAACTCGCCCCTCAATCAACTCTCTAAACACAGAAAATGATATATGACAGAATCCATTAATGGGAATCTATGTCTTGGCTTGAGATAGGTGCAAAATGTGGCAGGGTTGAACTAGATAATTAGGATCCCAATCCTCCCCTCATGATATCTCAGGTGACCAAACATGTAAAAACAAAAACAAAATGGACGATGATAGGGTCGCGGTTATTAAAGTACATGTAACAAGACCAAAGTCTCCTCTGGACCTGTGTTGCTGCACATAACAGTTGATTACACTAACTATGTACCCACAGTGTTAAGGTAGGATGGATGGAGAATGTGGTTTCTAGACATGTAAGACGATGCTGGCGATGCAGATAAAAATAAACAAATGTCTCTTCTAAGCAGAAGCAAGTTAATTGACATCAAGAGAGTATAAGGTAAAAGTTGGCAGTGGAACATCCCCTTTGTGTCCTGATTGTAGAATGTTGGGCGTGTACCTGTGTAATCAGTGGTGATGTTTGTAAGAGGGGCCATATACCCCATTATCTCCTGTTTGTAGAATGTTGGGCATGCACATGTGTAATCAGTGGTGATGCTTGTAAGAGGGGCCATATACCCCATTATCTCCTGTTTGTAGAATGTTGGGCGTGTACATGTGTAATCAGTGGTGATGCTTGTAAGAGGGGGCCATATACCCCATTATTTCCTGTTTGTAGAATGTTTGGATTCTAATTGTACAATCAGTGGTCATAGCCTAATAAGCTGTAGAAAATAAGTCATATTTCTATTACCCAGCATTCCCTTGTGGGTTTTATACGATTAAACAGAAAAATTACGAGTCATATTACATATATCAGTTTCTACCAACATACTCCGTCAAAAATATGAAACCAATTATTATTTAATATATAAATAAATCTGTTGAAATATGGGAAATCCTTGATCAAATACATTTTTCCTCCCTGGAGATATAGCTATGGTGTCAACAAATTCTCATATATAAGTAAAAATAATATCATGCCATATTATATTGTACACAAAATGTTAATAGTAGTATGTCTATACTAGTTAATGGTAATAATATGTTGTAATTACAAAACAAAAGACTCACAACAAACAACATTTACCGTCCATTATTTTTACAACAGACCAGTTATTTATATACGTTTTTATAGTATCGTAATCTAAGAATACTTTTCAGGACAAATCTTAAATCCTATTTTCACCATGTTGTAAGTTTTGGAAATCTTAATTCCTTATAAAAACATTTTAAATCTCGAGGGGAAATGTACTTACAATAAGTACCAGGGTATGCTTAAATTTGTTTATATATGATTGGAAGATTGTACATATTTTGTTTAAAATGAGTAAAATGACATTACTGAATGAATTGGTAGATCAAACAAATTAATATTAACATTTTCTAATGTTATTTGAAGTATATTTAATGTAATTTTATTAAATTTTTACATTACATTCAGGCCAATGTACTTCTTAGAGCAAATGTCTAAATGACACAAAGAAACAAAACCTGAAACAAAAACATATGAAATACTTTTAGGAATCACAGGGAAACCATTTACGTGGATTTTTTTTTATCTAAAAAGAATCCATTAAAGTATAAAAAAAAATCCATTTACGTGAACATTACTATTACTAATAATTAACATAAATTGTTCATATTTTAAATTTTGTTTGTAGTAAATTCCGAATAAATTAACCCACGATATGATTTTTCTGAGAAATTCACAAAATTTCAGATCCATTTATTAGAAATAAAAAATGGGATCCATGAATTAAAATTCAATCACAGAAATTAAATTTTTTGTTTTGAATTGAGCAGTATCATATAAATTTTCAGTTTTTCTGCTTCCCCTATTTTGTAAATAATTATATTTTCAAATTTTGAAACATTAAATCTAAATATTATGAGTTATTTCCACTTTAAGAGCCATTGCTATCAATTTTCTATTCCAAAGCATATTTCATATTTGTAACGATCCTATCACAAGCAGGAATCAATGACATATTTAACTGTGATACTAGGTACAAACAAGCAGATTTAAAAAAAAATCTTGCAATTGCATATACCTAGTAGAATTTAAATACAACTAGAACTAAAAGCTGTGACTGTGTTTGCCTGATATCTATAAGATGAAAGGATTACTTTCACTCTGTAACATACCACTTTATAAGTAAACTTGTGGATTTTCTCTAAATGATGATTTCTTGTTCCTATATAAATCATTTTGTCGTCAATGGTCAGTGTACCAATATATATTATATTATTGATTTTCGGTATTGTTCTAATTGTGATCCCATGTTCATTTTGTCATGCTTTTTTTTTTTTTTTATATTTGTACATGTAATATGACCTGATGTTGCACATTTTATATTTGTACATGTAATATGACCTGATGTTGCACATTTTATATTTGTACATGTAATATGACCTGATGTTGCACATTTTCATGTGTCTTGAGTGTACCAATAAAATCTTGAATCTTGACAAACTACTGTTAATTACAATACTATTCATTGAGAACAATCATTGATGATTTGATCAGTATTCTATACAAAATGCAAAAAAGTAACATACATGTATATATCTATTACCATATTATACATCAATAAAATGTGCACAATACATTTCCAAATATGGTAGGAAATTCAAAAGTATGAAATTTGTTTATCTTTCACTCATAATAAGACCCAAAGTAAGGAAAATTGTTTTCTTTTTCAAATTTTACTGAAAAAAAGAAAAATGATACTACTGCCATTATTGTACATTTTGGTTAGGTTAGGTTTATGGGATTTAACGTCACTTTCAACAAGATTTCAGCTATATCGTGGCGGTCAGTTTTATTGGTGGAGGAAACCGGAGTACACAGAGAAAACTCAAGTTACTGACAAACTCTTATCACATTATGTTGTATCGAGTACACATTGCCAGGTACAGGATTCCAACTCACAACGTTAGTGGTGATAGGCACTGATTGCACAGGTAATTATAAAATGTAAATCCAACTACCATACGATCACGATCATGACGGCCCCATGTACAATTTGAACTGTACAGAACATGAGATGTATAGAAGCTGATAAATGTCCTGGCCAGCTGAAGTTATGAAGTAAAAACAAATTGATATTTCTCAGCTATCAAGGTTATACACAAAATGTATACAAATGTAATATATACTCAAAACCAGGAAACCTGACGAAATTAGACATTGCTGTTTTTCATCTGCTAGTCACATAAATCTTATGGCAACATCTACTATGAAACACAGATGTACAGAAAACTAAAAAAAAAACTTTCCGAAAAGTTTGACAGACATACATGTGCCCTGTAAAATTAGAATATTGGTGTTGAACACCACTTTCAATATTTTTCATTTATATAATGTGGGACTATCAAGTTTATTAGTAGATGAGTGCCAGGAGAAAACCATTGACCTAGTGGTACATGTAATTGTAAAAAAAAATCACCAGTACACCTCACCACTGATTGTATGCATACATGCCAAACCTACCAATTTATGCGGTAGTCTACCGAATTTATAAGTCTTCTACCGCCTACCGATTTTAGATGTTTTTCTACCGATTTAAAAAAAAAATGTAAAAAAAATTATCGTGAATTGTTCATATGTTGATTATTCTTGTAGATTTTCTACGACGTATAAATGAGTACAAATCCAAATTATTTAGGCCTTTTCCGTAATTGTTTCCATCTTAATTTGTACTGGAAACTTCCATTGGTCAATTTTTTATCATTAAACCAATCAGAAACGGTATTGAAAATAAAGTTTTGAAGCACTACATTTTGAACTTATGATTCCTAAACATCAACAGATCAAGACAATGTCTGAATAAATATGTCTGAAACACCAGAAAATAAGAAGGCTTGTTTACATTATGACAACGTATTTAAGACAGCATGGACTGATGAGTTTATTTCAGTAAACATTCCCGAAAGGGAAATAAATTTGCATTTTGTGAATTCTGCAGGACTGATTCCTTCTGAAAAAAAATTCCATTTCTTCATGGTTTTATTATACTATATTTAAAGTTTTGACTACAGAGATTTTATATCCAAAATGAAGCAGAAGGCACCATTTTGCGTCCTTCTGAAAAAAAATATTTCTAGACCCCCCCCCCTTACCGCTTTTAGTCTCGCGAGGGTTGGCATGTATGTGTATGTACCAGTAGACGTAAATCTATGTATCTTACGATATTGACCACTGCAATTCCTGTAAAAATCAATGTGACTAAATTTTCAAAGACTGAATACTAATGATCGCATCCTACCTCAAATTCTGATTCTTCATGTAAATCCTCCGACACAAAGCAGAATGAAACGTCCTCTGGAGAAATGTCCTCGCAAGGAGCATAATTCCGTGATTTCTTTTTCATTGATTTACCAACATAGAATCCATTATGTACTTTCTTTTTAGAATCCTCCCTACGATGAATTTTCGGTGAATGTAAAGACAACATTAATGCAGCTTTCATCCTGAACCTTTGTGATGAAGATAATCGCGGGGAAGCTTCTGATGATGTAACATTTATCATTGGTGCGTCATAGCTAGAAATTGGACGTCGCCTCTTTTCAATATCTTCTTCTATATTCGAAAGCCTTCTCCCAAGGTTAAAATCATCCTGAGATACTTGTTTCTTTGAATGAGCTGGTTCCTTGAGAGAAACATGAACCGGTGGCAACGGGGCTCTACGTTTCTTGCCCTTGCTCAAACCCTGGGGATACCTTGGTGAATCACCAGGGGCTGAAGTTGGAGACAAATCAGACAAGCTCTGACTGTCAGACATAGAAACTAATTGTAAGTTAGTTGATCTATTTACAGCTTCATCTAGATTCTCACATGATGAACACAGTGAATCTTCATCACTAAGTTGCAGGAAAAATCCAGAACTCCTCCGACCCACTCCCTGCCCAGGCAGACTATGTGTTGACAGAGTGGGGCTGTCAGCAGCCTTCAGTGCTTCGGAGGATGCATATGTTCTATAAGCCATAATGCTTATTACAGCTAGGTAATTTGCAAGCTTTTATATCTAATAATAGTATATCCAAAATAACACACCAGAAAAAACCAAGGTCGAAAAATCATATTTTATATAAAAATCAATTATTTTAACCAATTAGTATCCGAGATCTTAAACAAATTTGTAAATTCCACAGAAATATGGTTAAAAATCCAGTCCTATTGTTCAATGTAAGTACTTGAATGAAGAGAGTGAAAAGTATTCACCTGGTCAATTTCACAGGTATTATGATATGAACATCTCAGGTAGGGAACCCCACTATTGTCATTCAAGTGGAGAAAATTTATCATGAAACATTAAATAGATTATACTTGGTAATATTAATGAGAATAACAAGTTATTATACAGTATTTTAGCATTAACACCGAGATCTACCAGTAGAAAAAAAGTATGTCCTAATTATCACTCCTCTAGGTAAGAAATCAGATTACATTGAAAGGTATATATTTTCTGTAATTATTTTCCAAACAAGTGCTGGTACTTGTAACAAATATACACTAACTTCTATCCATGTAAACAATAATATGAAATAATTTTCTCTCATTATCTGGTGGGTTCATCCAATTCAAGGCAATTAATGAGAATAACAAGTTATTATACAGTATTTTAGCATTAACACCGAGATCTACCTGTAGAAAAAAAATATGTCCTAATTATCACTCCTCTAGGTAAGAAATCAGATTACATTGAAAGGTATATATTTCCTGTAATCATTTTCCAAACAAGTGCTGGTACTTGTAACAAATATACACTAACTTCTATCCATGTAAACAATAATATGAAATAATATTCTCTCGTTATCTGGTGGGTTCATTCAATTCAAGGCAATAAAAAAAAATTCCACCACTTTTCTCATGTTCTACAAAGTTACATAAATCCATTGAAAAGTAACTCACTCAACCAGATATATATTTGCATGTAAGAAAAAACTATGTTTAATTATTAAAAGTTTCTCGTAAGTAAACACACTATCGCTAAAGTCAAATCCTTTCCTTATAAGAATCAAACCACTTGATTATAAATTATGGCAGAGCACTGTAATATATATAAGTTTTAATCCTGATCAAATTTTCCTAATACTTTTTCTGGCCATCAACTTTTTAGATCTGACTTTTAAGGTCTAGTGACCTCTGATACGTGAATTTCATTTTCCCAAATTGAAATATACACCACTTTTTAAAGAAATCATTTGACCATGTCCATATAATCTTTGGGTGTTACATTTTGACCCAGCTGGTGACCAGTCTAATCTCTACATGGAATTTCACATGTACCTATTGTACTGCTAATTACAAAGATTTTGTTTACCTGGCTATATATACATTATATATATATATCTCCGTAATAATTAAAGTATACAACAACACTTTATCCCCGTCTATATACTATAAACTCATATTATCACACTATTTTTGTGTTAAACATTGTCAAAAGAAATGTGCAGATTGTTTATTTACTATAGATGTCCAAAGTATAATCCTCTCCTGATAAGAATACTCTGTATGTAATGTACGTATATATATAGATAATTTTATCGGCAAAGATAGTCATAATTTTAAAATCTTCGAAATACTCTCATAATTTTATCTCCAACTGAATAAAAACGGTCCCGTCATAATAAATTTCTTAAATCTAAATCAATACCATAAACAACAAGGTAACAGCACTTATATCAAGTTTATATTTTCTTTTCATTTCACTAATCATCACAATCTACATGTATATTATTTTCAAGTCTTTATGGGAGATTTACCTGATGGGAAAAATATGTTTCACTCTGACGGGAGTAATTCATAAAAATGTAAAAATGTTTCAGTAAAATTTTATATTTTGTATATTTACTGAATAACTCATCATGTATGTATCATCATTGAAATATCATTCATCAAAAAGTTGTTATTGATTTAAATTTTTTTTTTTCAAACATTTGTAGACCTATGTCCTTCGTCAGGTAGAAGTCTACTGATATTAAATGATGTCGATGTCTTGTTGAGTTTTGTAAAATGTTTGTATACAAATTTGGGATGATATGATATCAGTCTGGCTATATATATTTGTCAACAATCAGTCAATCTTGAAATTAATCACATAAACATGAAAAATAGAATGTTTGTTTCATGAATTAAAATCTTACAGCCATACCATTGTGAGTCAGGATCAGGTATTCTTATATCAGATTATAAACAGAATGATGTTACAATCATGTCTCAAATTTAGTCGTCAAATGGTCTGAGCAAAGAGACAAATAAAATTTACAGGAGTTTGATAAAAAAATGAATAAAAAAAAAATGCCCCATAATCAAACTGAACAAAGATGAAAAAACACATTTCCCCCCTATAATAATGAAAGCACTACTAAATCTGGTACTGAAGTTCATTCATCCCCCTTACAACACGGCTCTGATAAAATGTCATCAACTAAATATCTACAAATATTTCATATGGAGTTTGATATACACTGATTTTTAGTGTTTCCCAGTAAAGGGTTATTCCACTGTTGTGCACTGTATCTTACCTATTAATTAACAATTATCTGCAGTGTATGGTCAAGTATTTGCCCACAAAAATAAAGTAATGAAGGTGGTCAACAAGAGGTTGACTAATAATAGGTGTAATCAAGCTCTATATACCTATTACTTACAACATGATAATCACAGACCATTTATCTATCAATTTTACACCATTACAATATCACGAACCAATTTATCATATTATCACCAACAAATGTATTTTGATCAAACGAATAATGCATTGATTAAACTAATGTCACAAGGCATTCATTAATTAGAGTAGGGGGGTGATCAGTGTTTTACACTACTTGCAAAACCACATCGGTGGTGTAATGGTTAGCATGCTCGCCTGGAGTGCGGAAGATCGTGGGTTCATTGGTGATGTAATGGTTAGCATGCTCCCCTGGAGTGCGGTAGATCGTGGGTTCATTGGTGATGTAATGGTTAGCATGCTCGCCTGGAGTGCGGTAGATCGTGGGTTCATTGGTGATGTAATGGTTAGCATGCTCGCCTGGAGTGCGGTAGATTGTGGGTTCATTGATGATGTAATGGTTAGCATACTCGCCTGGAGTGCGGTAGATCGTGGGTTCCAGCCCAGATCGGATCAAATCAAAGACTATAAAATTGGTCTTTGTTGCTTCACCGCTAAGCACGCAGCATTATGGAGATAGAGCGAAGACTGATTGGCTTGGAATTAGGATAATGTGTCTAAGTGGGGTGACATGTCTGTCTGCAGACTGTTGTTTCAGTGAGCTAGCACTATAAAAATCAAACTAAGCGTGTTGGGCTAGTACAAAGCAGACCTGATTATCATCTCAATGAAAGTTAATTTGCTCTGCGGACCAGTTAAATTTTGCCATGATATATCTGAAAAATTGCTGATAAAATTAGATTAAACAACAATTACTCACTCTTGACAGTTAAATTAAAATTTTCATTTCAAGGACTGAAACTGCATGATTTTATCTACATTTCACTGACATCTTTAAAATGAAAATGGAATAAAAACTAAGAAAAGGTCTTTTTACTTAAAACAATTTGCAAAACATTAAAAAAACCAAGGGAGTTCTCAGTTGTACTGGTACTCGAAAAAACAAGTTCCCTGTTTAAAAGATTTTTGCCACAGGGTCTAATAATATATTACTAATCCAGCTGTTGACGCTGACAGATAAAATTAGATTGATAAATACACAAATATTTTTGTTGACAAATGAAATATTTACTTATATCTGAAGTTCTAATTTATCATTCTAACCACTGGAGATTTTATAATTCATATCTGAGGGTTCTAACCTCTGACCCTTTCAGGAAGCTTCTTAAAAAAATATATACTAGTATATATAAAGTAGATGACTTCATTTTGTTTTGAAGTAAGATTACTACCTCTAATATGATGTTTAAAATATAAACATGACATTGCATTTTGTGAGATATGATTTCAACAAATAACAACTTTTTTTCCAAACAAGCATTGAAACACAAGCTGTCTCTATGTTCCTGCATGGGCAATGAAGATATCATGAGGAAAAAACAATTCAAGAAAGTCACTGTTGATGACTGCCTGATCTATTTTCTGATTTGTATTGATTGATTGATTATTGCTGTACAACCTGCGAGCAGTACTTCAACTATATTTAGGATGAGATCAAGTTCAACAATATATAAAACAAGGGCAATGCAAAGCGTGGCGTATCCTCTCGCCTAAATATTTGATGCGATGACCTTGACCTTTGACCTATGAACTTGAAAATCAATAGGGTTCTAGATTCTCTTAAGGACTAAGTATGTACCATGTTTGGTCAAAATCCATTGAAGGATGTTGATTCTAGAGTGTTCACAAGGATGTTGCAGAAGGACGGACAGTAGCATTACTATATCCCTTCGCAACTTCGTTGGCAAGGGAATAAAAAACTATATAGAAATGAGGGAGGATAGATAAATCAGGGCAATGACTTTTGACTGCTACTGTAAAAGTATGAAGAGCTGGGCAGGGAAAAAGCATGAAGAGCTGAAGAGCTGGACAGGGAAAAAACATGAAGAGCTGAAGAGCTGGACAGGGAAAAAAGCATGAAGAGCTGAAGGGCTGGACAGGGAAAAAACATGAAGAGCTGAAGAACTGGACAGGGAAAAAGCATGAAGAGCTGAAGAGCTAGAGAGGGAAAAAGTATGAAGAGCTGGAGAGGGAAAAAGCATGAAGAGCTGGAGAGCTGGACAGGGAAAAAGTATGAAGAGCTGGACAGGGAAAAAGTATGAAGAGCTGGA
>MJUT01028658.1:547668-566665 GCA_002080005.1 Gigantidas platifrons | reverse complement strand
ATATCATTTGAGAAATTGTCTTTCCAGAATACTTTAATAAGAAATTATTTTTATTTGTTGATATTTACTTGTCCCCGGACAAGCTAGCCAGGAAAATCTACATGTCCGGCAGGTTCTATGTACGAGTCGGGCATGGCAATTCCACACCCCTGAGTATCATAGTGTTACACAACTGTTATAAAATCTGACATTATCATAGGATATATAAGTTCATTCTTCTTTTTGCTATCTTATTTCAGTGTGTAGACAATACATAAATTGTAAAATTATCTGCTTAATATTTCTTATCAATAAATTAGAAAGGAGTCCTTTCGTGACCCCACATGTGATGACTGCATGGTGTCCCCATTTTAAACCAGTATAACAAAGTTGATTAAGCTTCAACCTCTTCCATCCTCTATCCTAAAAAAAAATCATTCATTTGTTTCAGTTGAAACCAAATTAGAAACTGTGTACCAGAGAGTCTAAAAAGGGAGATAACCCAGGATAAAATATTTCAATTTTGCCACAAAAAAAGAAAAATATCCATATGCACATTTTCATGTGGTACTAATTCACCATGCCAAATAGGACAGCTGAAATGAATCTTTCTTAGGAAAATGTCAATCATATAATGGTATAAATGTTAATGAATGTGTGATGATACAGCTGAAATGAGGTTTTCTCAATAGGAAAAAAGACATTGGATCCCCTAATGAAACATTTCTGGATTTTCTAGTGACTTAGCATGGTTTTTCTGGAAAAGAAGTCAAAACATGTTTCAGCCAATCGGAGGCCAGAGCAGCCATCTTGGATTTTGAATCACTCAATAAAGTAACAACATCTCTTTAGAACCCTTCGGGGAATATTTATGACAAGTCTGGTAACTTCAAATGAAGTAGTTTTGGAAAACAAGTCAAATATGTCTCAGCCAATCAGAGACCGGGTGGCGATTGTTGGATTACAAATCACTTTTATAAACAGCAACACTTCTTGAGGACATCAAGAGAATAATTGTGCCAAGTTTGGTGGTTATGAAGAAAGAAGTTGAAAATGTGAACAGAAATAATTTTCACATACAATGTACATATTTAGGAGCATTGATTTTCACACAAAAGTTGGTGCCATGTGAATTTTATATATCAATCTTACTACATAGGCAAGACCTTTTCCTGATACAATATTAAAGCAAATATTTCTTTGTAACAATCTGCAAAAGATGGTCTTGGTGTACTGCAAAGCTCCACATGTTATCACACAAACTTATTTTTGTCCAACATTTTCAAATAGCTATTTTTTCAGAAAAAAGGAACAAATTAATAAACACACTAGAATGGTAGCTGTGAAACCGTAGCTCTTACAGTCCTTATTTATCTGCAGATTAGATTTGAAAAAATTCACTAATTAAAATAAAAACATTAAAAAATAATTTGATGTAAACAAATAGTTCAAATTGATGTTTTTAAAAATATAATCGCTTTAAAAAACATACAAAATAAAAACAAACCTACCAAAATTGTTCCAGTTCTATATATGGCCTTGTGCCAAAAACTTTTCAAACTCATCATGAAAAAATTGTGATGTATATTCCAGAACTACAATTATAGAAGTGAGATGACCCCAAGTTCACCTGAAATTGACATGGTACCCTCTTAATGACCAAAGGGTAAATTTTTGACTTAATAATTATTTGTAAATTTAATGACATAATAAAGATGTGTTGACTATTAACATTTTAATGTAACTTTTAGAATCTTGGTTCACTCATCTGAGAAATTGAGAAGTTCACTTGACCATGGAAAATAATACTGAAATCATACCAATTCACAAAGAGACATTACTCTCTATTATGTAATGAAAAACTATGAAAAGGTCTGTTATGAATGCAAAACAAAGCAAGTCAATACACAAGACGAAAGTTTGTATGATAAATGAATAATAATAAAATACCGTAAACATTTAATTTACAATCTAAATATTATCTACTTGTATGAGTACATGTATGCAATGTTGGAATTTATCATTATTTTAAACCAATATACAACCTATGAAAATTTAAAGAGTGATGGCCAACAATTCTACCAATATGAAAACAAACCTTAAATCATTGAATACAAAGAAGATGACAACATAAGGAGAAGTAAAGTCAATGTAAATAGAAAACCAACCACATCCATGAAGTAATGGTTAGCGTGCTCGCCTAGAGTGGGGTAGATCATGGTTAGCGTGCTCGCCTAGAGTGGGGTAGATCATGGTTAGCGTGCTCGCATAGAGTGGGGTAGATCATGGTTAGCGTGCTCGCCTAGAGTGGGGTAGATCATGGGTTCATTGGTGATGTAATGGTTAGCGTGCTCGCCTAGAGTGGGGTAGATCATGGGTTCGAGTCCGATCGGGTCAAACCAAAGACTATAAAATTGGTATTTGTTGCCTCTCTGCTAAGCATGCAGCATTAAGGAGAAAGAGCAAAGACTGATAATATGTCCGAGTGGGGCGACATGTCTATCCGTGGACTGTTGTTTCAGTGAGCTAGCACTATAAAAATCCAACTAAGCGTGTTGGTCTAGTACAAAGCAGACCTCATCATCATTTCATTGAAAATTAACTTGTTCTCGCCATGATATAGCTGAAAAATTGCTGAGTTGGCATTAAACAACAATCACTCACTAAATAGAAAACCCTGCAGGACTGGTCTACATGAACTGGATATTTCAGCAAAAACCTCTTGATGTAAAATAATAAGGACACTTTTATAAATAAATTTAACATTCTCTAGTTACCTATCAACTGGTACCCTTGTCTCCAACTTAATCCTAAAGGTCTTAAATATGTTTTCAAGTTATCATCTATAGTGACACTTCGATCTGTCAATGATAACCTTGATTGATAACTTGATAATTTATCAATATAAATTTGTACTGTATGGGTGTGTTTGATTGCTACCTATTGTGTTTTTATCTTAATTTGCCTTAATCTGGGACCAATAATACCTATATTATAGACATGTAAACAGTGAAGTGTTTGTATCAATAGTTTTCACATTTATATAAACTAGTTACTTCAAATTATAATAACACTCCTGTAGATTTGTGTGAAATTTACTGATATATCAAAATTCTACAGTATACAAGTAAACAAAGGATTCAAGTTGTGTCCAAACAATATGAAAAATATTATGGAGATAGAAATAAGATTGACCAACAATAGTTATCTTGTCAATAAATCCTGTATGTCAGGTAACTTAGCAACTATTTGAAACAAGAGAATTTTCAATTTTGATTAATTGGGGAGAAAGAGTTCAAAGTTCATAACTTATTATATTGATTTATTGATAGATTGAACTCACAAGGTTTTGATCTCAATGTTTTTGGTCTTTATTTGACAGTTTATGCAAATACCAATAGTAACACCCCCTCTCCCCCCCCCCACAAAAAAAAACAACATCAAACAAACAAACAAAAATAACAAAACCAACATAAAAAAACACACCACAGAAACCAACTACAGCAGCTCACTGCAAAATATCCATTAATCTACTATCAATATATTAACCATTTTTATTGGTCCAACAAAAACGTTATTCGACTATTTTTTGGGGGCATAAAAAGCCATCGTTTCAAACGCTACAATACAAAAACTTCATACCCTTCAATAAGTAAGCAAACTGAAGACAGTTGACCAAGAATAAAATTGTGATTATTTCAGAGACGTGCAACGTCTGACTATTTCTGTCAGCAAATAAACAGCCATGACTAAACATAGCAACTACACAGAAAACTAAGAATTTAGCCTCTTGAACCTCTCACTGGGAAGGATAAGGTCTTAAAGGCCACTGACCAAGATAAATAAACACCAAAACTCCTACACGAAAACTTAATCCACGGTTTTATAAAATGATAACCACGTTTCTGGTACTTAGAAGATTAACATATATATTGATATTCATCTAACCAGATAACATGTGACACTATATTACAAAATCTTTGCTGTACAAACACTTCAAGGGGGCATAGGTGGACGAGTGGTTGATTTCTGACCAAAAGCCTAACATCGTTGATTTAGGGTCGAGCCCTGTTACCCACCTAAAGTGTGAATGTTCCCAGAAACCTAACTAAGGATGTGAGTTTCATAGGCCATATTCATTATATCTGTTTTGGGATTTTCTCCCATAATAAGACTGGTAGTGACACTATAAATGGTTGAACATGACGAAAAATACCAATAACTCTTAATCTTCAACAAATACCTTAGGTTACTAATTCTTGACCTCTACAACCAATACCTTAGGTTACTAATTCTTGACCTCTACAACCAATACCTTAGGTTACTAATTCTTGACCTCTACAACCAATACCTTAGGATACTAATTCTTGACCTCTACAACCAATACCTTAGGTTACTAATTCTTGACCTCTACAACCAATACCTTAGGTTACTAATTCTTGACCCCTACAACCAATACCTTAGGTTACTAATTCTTGACCTCTACAACCAATACCTTAGGTTACTAATTCTTGACCTCTACAACCAATACAAGAAATCCTTATCTTGTCAATTCTTGAATCTCTAGATTTTTACTAGAAATCCTTGGGTCACAAATTAAATTATTTAATGATAGACTCGAAGCAAAATTTAGGGTTATGGTGTTCAGCTACATAGCAACATGTTACAATACAACAAAACATAGTATAACTAGTGAAGGAAAAAGTAAAAAGTGCATAAATCATTGAATATTGGACTTGCGTCAAACTACAGACGTTTATTGACTTAATAACACACTTCCTTTGATTAGGGTATAATTTTCTAGTTTCTTACGTCAGAATATTGTACCGATATATTTTTTCATTATTTGACACTCTAGGATGTGAGAATTAAACAGTGTTTTATTTACTTTTGTGTAAATATTTCTTAATTCATATAATCTACAGGATTCACAAGAAGTAACCGGTAAACAAAATTTTAATAAATTTCACAGCAGGTAGAAATTCCAAGACACCATAACAAAGTACCCATAATGCATTCACTTTTAAGGTTGAGGCAATTTTAAGCTAACTTCCTGTAATTCATATATTAACAAATAAAACGCTCTGCCTTAAAGGAGTTTATTATGACTAGAGAAGATTGGCATGACTTTACAAAATGAATTTGAATACAATATTTTGCCACCCAACTTCTTTTAAAAATTGAGAGTAACTCCTCTTACCAAGTCAGATTTCAGATGTACTGAGATGTTATAATACAACTAAATTGTACCCTCAAGAGAGGTCACCTCTCTTATAAGGACACTTATAGAAAAGTTGCTGTATAGGAGGACTAATCCACATTAAAACAATATTTAATATGCAATTGTATTTTGTCGTGAACTTCCATATATTTTTTCTCGTTTAGTAGCATCTCAAAACTTGAATCTGACAACTGTTATGCAGGCCATTTAATTTTTTTATATCTATGACTGCATTTTTGAGGTTAATGTATCAAAAGTGAATGTTTATGAAAAAGAAAAACAAACAAAAAAGAAAAGAAAAGAAAAGCGCTATGAAGGGAGATAACTCAAATCATGTGGTAAACAATCAAAGAATAAGGAGATCAGCTGTTAATACAACAGGTACACAATTTATTTTTTCTTAGAAATTAAATTCAGCAGCCTAGGTAAAAATCATACATAGAAATTGATAAATGTTACAAATAATTATTAAAAAAACAGCCACTGAAAGGTATGTATACCATACATAGGTGTATACTAGACACAACCAATGTAAGGCAGTCAGAAAATGTTCTGTACTGTGAAGTTATGACACACATTTTCATAAAGACATGACATCATTACAGGAAACCCTAAAACCAACGTTACATTGTTACTGAGGCACAGAATCTTTACTCTTGTCATTATACCTTGTGAAGTTGATAATTCTATATAAATACTATTAATGAAATAACTTAACAATACAAATTTGTAATTATGAACATGATACAATAGGAATTTTTTTAATCTCTGTCACATCCTGTATGACAAGAAAATGTGGTTCTGAAATTACAGAAGGGTACATCTCTCATAAAGTATTAGAGTATGCTAGCACTCTATGATCTTCTGGGCAAAAAATAGCACAGAAAAAGCTGAATATCACCATGAAAAGCCAACTTCTTGCCCTCCATGTAATTTTATAGCGAGTATGTAGAATTCTATGATCTTTTGGCCAAAGAATAGTACAGATATAAAGCTGAATGTCACCACAGGACACTAACTATTGACTAACAATTCTTCTTCTTGTATAGTACAGATATAAAGCTGAATGTCACCACAGGACACTAACTATTGACTAACAATTATTCTACTTGCTGTGTGTTTTATTGGAGTATACTCACACTGTATGATCTTGTGGGCAAAAAAATGGTACAGAACAAAGTTGAATGTTATCACAGAAAACTGTTACCTATGGACCACCAATATTTGTCTATGTAGTGTTTTCATGGGAGTATACTAACACTCTGTGATATTGATATATATATATATATAATGGTACAGAGGCTGCATGTCACCACGGAACACTGAAACTATGGACAAACAATTCTTCCTCTTGTTGGTACAGATCAAAGTTGAATGTTATCACAGAAAACTGTTACCTATGGACCACCAATTCTTGTCCTTGTCCTGTTTTATATTGGAGTATACACCCACTCTATGATTTTGTGGACAAAAAATGATAGATGACAAAGTTCAATGTCAACACAGAAAACTGTTACCTATGGACCACCAATTATTGTCCTTGTAGCGATCTTGTTGGCTGTTATTTAAACTTGATCAGATTATTGGTAATAGAAATCGTCCACCATTTTTTTCTTCAAAAATCAGATAAGAAATTAACGCTCTAGTTTGATGACAAAGAAGTTGAGACTGACAGACCGACGAGTCGAAAACATTCCACTACGTTGTATCATGTGGTATAATAATAACAGACGGGTCAAATACCTTCCAATACTTTGTTGCATGGGGTATAATAATAACAGCGTTATATAATATTCTAGAATTGAGGTTGATTAAAATCAGTTCAAAATATTATTGAAAAAAAATGACACGTATAAAGACTAGTCATGTTGTTAGTTCAGAACAAAACAACATTCAACGAAAATTCATAGTAAAACATTATCCACCAGGAGATGGACACTTAAAAAACATTACATCAGGTCATTGAATGAATGCATATATAATCTTGTTTTTATGGAAAGAAGATGAAACCCCTGTGAATTCTCCTTGAAATTCTCTAGACCTTATAAAACCTTTTTGTGAGATTTTTGAGATTGTTATATTAGCATTCTTAGTTATAAAGCCTATATCAAATAAACACTGTGAAACTGTCAAATTTATTTTTCAACTGGCCATCCTGAACCTAGACCACACACCGGTTTATAGAATGTATACTATTCCTAATATTACTGCAATCTCCATTTATTTACATTCAAAATATCCTCGAGTATAAAATCTGCCAAGCAGAAAATTTGATCCAAGATTTTACAAAAATTATTCATGAAAATTTGATACCAGGTAATAACTTTAATGGTGTCCCTATAATTACACAAACGATACTGAAAGACCGTGACAGTTTCACAGTACATTATTTTCTAATGGAAAACATACAAAAAACACTTATATAAATATCAATGTGAGACAAAGAGAGATAACTCTATCTTCTCATGATGAAAATTAAAAAAATTTTGAAAATCATTTGGCTTTCCGATCATCTTGACTATGAGCGTAACTGATGAAGGCTATTTCAGAATTGTGCACCCTAAATACGATATATATATACATCTTCATCAGTAAATCCGATTATTTTCGAGATTTATCACAAATGTTCACAGATTCATTACTATAAACGATGAATGGCATCAATTGTTTATTAATGTTACCGCACTGGAATATAGAATCTGATCTACACTTTACAAAGCAGGTTTAAACATTTCAGCATATGATATATCAACATACATATTAATAAAATAAACAAACTTCAATAAATAAATAACAAGACCATCATCTTATAAATACATTGATATATATATATAGAGGTAGGATAAGGAACATTATAGTGACACCTGTTTAAATAAAACTCCTCAATAAAACTAAATCATGTGTAAACCAAACCTTAAATCAGAGATGAAAATGTTGACTGATGTAGAAAGAGGCAGCCTCCTAAACAATGCCCAAATACACTTATTTTCTGTCTGTTTAGACCAACTTTTTATTTCAAAATATTTTTGTAGAAGAAGGAGGAAATCTGTTGATCCAGAGAAATTCGTTCACGTCTGCTACATGTAGTCTCAACATCTGAAAGCTTTGCAATTACTTTCAGCTGTTTATTGGAAACATCTATTTATAGTGCCAAGGGTGGTCAGTTTAGACAGGTTTTTCACTGTATATATATAACATCTGAATTTATACTCACAGGTAAATGAAGTAGGCTTTCTAGGTTATAAGTTGTCTGCCCCTTGCGTAGATTACAGAATTCTAGGAATGACTGGTCTGCTGTGCACCGGTCTTCAAGTAACCTGGAATAAATCAGAATGAAAATGAGTCTAGCACATCAGGAAAAAATAGAAACATGGCAGTTATATTATACAATAAAATTAAAACAAAAAAAATACCACAATTGTATTTTGTGATTTAGCTATAATATACCGACTTACCTCAGACTTCTTACTTAAGCTAGGAAATTTCTAAAATACAGGACAACTTGCATCTAGACAGGGTATGAGATAAATATTAAAATTACTTACTTTGTTGAAGAATGAAATATCAAAAAATATATGTATAATATGCAAAATAAAACCATAAATTACAAATTTAGCAAATATTAAAAAAAATGTTATTGAATTATTTATATAATTTTTAAGAAGGTGTTTTTTTCCCTATAATATCTATTTTCAGATTAAATCTAACACTTCATCAGATTATTTAATACTAATGCTCCCACTACTGATTATCATAATACTGAAATTTACATAACATCTTAATATATCATATTTATTTATGTTGATTAAATGATAAACTTACAACTTACTCTCATAAAAAATAAAATTCTGTTTTTTGGAGGAATAACTTAGACTGAATTGCATTTTTATTAAATAAATATGGCTTAATCCAATCCTTTAAAGGTAGCTTTGGAGACAAAATTGTCAAATTTTTCGCTTCTTATTTACAACATGTTAACTATTGTAATTTATGAGGCTTAGGTTTATGGTGTTTAATGCCACTTTCAACAATATTTCAGTTATATCGTGGTAGTCGGTTTTATTGGTGGGTGAAACCAGAGTACCCGGAGAAAACCATTTAACTGTCGCAAGTCACTGCCAATGTTCACATTAATGTTGTATCGAGTACACCCTGCCATGAACGGGGTTCAAACTCACCTTAGTGGTGATAACCACTGATTGCACAGGTAGTTGTAAATCCAACTACCATATGATCATGACATAAACACCATAAACCAAACCAAATCAATGGCAGGATATAATGATAACTTATGATGCCATGAATGATTAGTTGTAAATGTATGAAAAAACATCTAAAACTCATAGGACAGCAAGAAAATCTATCACTTAAATTCTTGTCTAGTAAATCAGAAATAAAACATAAAACTTATACAATATACAGGGACGGATTCACGGGGGGCCGCACCCGGCGCGCACCCCCCCTAAAATTGGAAAAAATATGATTTTTTTGCATAAAATCGTGATTTTTCACACAAAATACCCAAAAAGTTTTCGCACCTCCCTCCGCTCGGCGCGATTTTTTTTAAGTGCGCCCCCCTCCCCTCACTTGAAATCCTGGATCCGCCCTGATATACATATCTACAGCTTATACAACAACAGTAAATGACTGTGGCTGATTATTGTTTTCACAGAACAAGCTACATTTCGATGAGACAATGATGTTTGCTTTGTACTAAACTATCATGAATTTAGCTAATCGAAACAACAGCCCAAGCATGTCGCTCCACTCTAAAACATTATCCTGATTCAGAGCCCAAGCGTGTCGCTCCACTCTAAAACATTATCCTGATTCAGAGCCCAATGGTCTTTGCTCTTACTCCTTAATGCTGTGTGCAGAAAATACCAAATTTATAGTCTGGTTTGATCCAACCGTGGCTCGAACCCATAATCTGGCACACTCGAGGCAAGCATGCTAACAATTACTCCACCTATATGGTTCATACGTAATAACCAAACTTTTGGATCCAATAACAGACAACACAATGGTAAAAAGAAAAGAAGTACAACAAACAGTGGTCGACTAAACACTGCAGAGTAAAATAATGATTTTTGAGCGACATGAACCCCACTAAAAATAGAGGGTGAATTCAGATGCTCCAGAAGTGTAAGCAGTAAAATAACATTCTACATTATACTCAAGTCACATGACAGATGTACTATATTTTAGGATTGTGACCAACCACACTGGTATGTAATCTAACTGTTACACTTACTTTCTGGCTTTAGAATAGTTCTTTAAATAATCCTCGTAAATGTTCCAAACTTTGTTGGAAAATAAACTGCCTGAAAATTAAAAAAATTAAAAAAACATTATAGCATTGTCATTGTGTATGGACAACTAAATATAAGGAATGACTTTTGGTTTCATAGCTTCTGCTTGTCATAATTAAAACCAAATTTAGCAGAGGAGACAGTGATAGTCTATTCAGTATTGTATAGCACTTCAAATAATAACACCAATCAATCAGTAATCTATCAAATTTTTTTTTTTTCAGTCCAAAAAATTGCTTAAACAATTATAGGAGAAATTTTATATTTCTATTGCAATCACCATTTTAAAGGATTATGGTGTGGATGTGTATTACATATTGGCGGAATGTATTCTGTACACATTCAATTATGTTTTAATTGTTTACAGTATTAGCAATACAGAGGCTACGACCATATTTGCTATTTCTGTAAAAAGATATTCTTTACTTGTAGCAGTCTAAAAGTTATTGTCTTAATTTACTAAAGTATGAGATCATGTCTCATATTTTAACTAGTATTTCACTTGGCACATTGTCAACATGAGACACATTCTCACACTGCTCGGACATAGGTCTGAATTTGATGTAAAAAAGGAAGATGAAGTCAAACAAACAATTTACAGGTATTCATATTTTGTTCAAAACATTTCCTATTCTTGGTCCTTGCAAAGTATAACAACCAAATATTAACACATTATTTCAATACTAATGAAAAAAAAATTCTTCTGGTAACACAGGAAGATTAAACAAAAGAACAACATACCTTAAGTCATGTTCTTAGGTGAGAAGGTACTTGTAACTTGTTTTAGAATTTAATTTAAATTTCTAATCGCAAAAGTAAATTAGCTTTGGACGACTAATGTGACCCTTTAATTTCCAAGACAGTGGACAACGGTTGACTTCTTACCTGAAGAGTTCAAATATTTGATGATCAGAACATGAGCTAATTGTATTGTTGTTCGTAATCGATTTCCAATCAATTTCATCCATTAAATATTTGGAATGTACCCCAAAGGCAATTAATCGTAAAGATCATAGAGGCGAAATGGACAAGATATATATTACCTAGTATTTTAAATCTTCACACTGAATCTTATTGAAAGGTGTATTGAAATGCCTTAATATGTAGATAATTACATGGGTATACCCCTATCTAGTGGTGATTTAATCTTGATTATATCATTTAAATTACAATCAAAATGGATACCCCTTTACTTAATGGTCAGAATGTATATATCTATAAATAGATCTGTCCTTTTCAGGGCACCTGTTGAATGGACATGAAATTTTATATAAAACCTGAAAATTTTATAAATATCTCTCAAGACTTGGCAATACATTTTAAATTCCAATTGTTTCTTACATCTTACCAGTGTTTACATGCAGTTCATGCACAAAAATACCAAAGTCAAATATAGAAATTCAGAAAAGGTCAACTTCATATTTTCAAAATGGTCTATTTGGTGTTAATTTATGTTTTCAAGAACAAAATATGTCCGCGTGGGGTGACATGTCTATCCACGGACTATTGTTTCAGTCAGCTAGCACTATAAAAATCCAACTAAGCGTGTTGGTCTAGTACAAAAGCGGACCTCATTGTCATCTCATTGAAAATTAACTTGTGTTCGCCATGATATAGCTGAAAAATTGATGTGTTGGCATTAAACAACAATCACTCACTCACTTTGAGGGGGTTACATTTGATACTTTACTTTGCTTCCTGTTACCAGTAGAAATTAAAAAAAAATAATGTTTTTCATTTTGTTTAAAGGGGCATTATCTGCAAAAATCGAAAAGTATTGTTACCCATAAAAAGTATCAGATATGATTGATGCCTTAATAAAACGTGTTTCTGTAACTTATAAATGTTATGAAATGTACGCACATCTGGGAAAAAAGATGCAACTGCTCGTGATTTGAGATAGATCAAGAAATGGATGCCATCTTATTAATTATCGGCATTGTTTACGGAATTTGCCAAATCGTCATTAAATCGGTACAACAATGCTCTTATTTCTTATTTTCTGTGAATCTGCTTTTAGTTGGCGTTAATTATGGACAAAGAACCATACAAGTTTGCAGTTAATAAGCGACAAAATACAAATTATTTCCTTGCAAGGCAATAATCAATCGATGGTAATTTTCATTCTCAAAAGGCGAAAAGTGGTACGATAAGCTGTTTAATGTGAAATATTTACCTTTATTTCATCATTTTAAAGCTATTTAAAACATATAATTTTTTTGGTCAAAATCGTAGCTAATGCCTCTTTAATTGATAATTTCATTAAAATTTTGTGTAATAATATCCAGAGATAGTTACGCAAAAAGAAAATCCCCATCATTTTGAACTATTCTTTGAGCGATGATATTTTTTGCATAATGAATGTAATACTATCGCTGACTTATGTTGCACACAGAGCGATAAAAAGTATTAATTGGTATTTATGCTGTCAAAGTAATAAAACAATATATTTTTATATTTTACAAAAACTCTTTTCTCATATTGAAATGAAATGTAAAATTTGAAATTTGGACAAGGTTGGTTGGCAAATTTTAAACTTTAATTTTTTCCTAATAATTTTCAGTTCTACATTTACGAGTACAGATGATGCAACACATTTTAATTTTGGATGTTATTCAAGAAGTTCGACCGACATTTCACGACCCGCTGAATTCAAAAACATAATTAACACGGTTTATATGTAAATATAGCATTTTAAGATGGCTTAAAAAAATATCAATAAAAATTAACAAACAAACAAATATGTCTTATATCGCCTAAACCTAAAGAAATTTATTGTAATCAAACTAGAGAAAAATGTGTTTATGGGAAATAATATTATTTTTCCTTTCATAAAATTGAAATAAAACAAACACATTATACATTTTAATGCCAGTTGTCTTCAAATACCATCAATATTAAAATGTGAAAATAGTTTTCTGCATCAAAGAATTTTATTATACAATAATAAGAAAATTTATTACCCCACACTGTCATGCCTGACCTTTTATGCAGATAGAAGGTCAAATTTATAAACTTTTTTTAATATGAAGAATTTTGTCATATTTTACCATATTTAATAAAAGGTTCTGAATTTAAATAGTGTTAATATATACAATTATGCAAGAATCAAACAGTCAAGTGACTGAGATTTAAAAATAAATTATTAATAATTCTTTGACATTTTTCAGTCATGTCAACAATAACAAAGTTTATGAAATAAATACAGGAATGTGTAAACATATATTAAATAAATACAAAGGGCAATAACTCTATCTATACAAAGTAGTCAGAATGTAACCTTGACACCAATGTATCACATGGGCAATAACTCCATGATTGTGATAGTGATTATTTTTGATGAGATGACAATGGTGTTCGCTTTGTACTAGACCAACACACTTAGTTGGATTTTTTTTTATGGTGCTCACTGATACAACAGTCTGCAGGTAGACATGTCGTTCCACTCGGACACATTGTTCTCATTCTGAGCCAACCAGTCTTTGCTCCTAACTGGAGTATGCTTACGAGTCATTGGTTTGAGGAGACGGGTTCGTACGCACGATCTATCACACACGAGGTGAGCATGCTAACCATTACACCACCGACGTGGTAAACTATATAGGAAAAATTTTGAGTGGGATTCAAACTCACAACTTTAATGGTGATAGGTGCTGGTTGCATAGGTAGTTGTAAATCTAACTACCTTACGATCGTGACCATGACGGACCCTTGCTTTTACGATAAATAAAATTGACAAATCATAGAAAATACAATAAAGCTTGTATCCAAAATGTCACAAATAATGAAAAAGGGAGATATCATGTAATTAAAAGACATTTAGAGGTGACAATCTTTTTTTTTTATTAAAGAAAAACAAATTAAAATAAGAATATCTTGAAATAACAAAGATTTAAATGACTGAAGATTGAGTAACAAACTGATGTATTTTTTTCCAGCTCTTTGAAATAACATACACACAAAATATATTATAACTGATTAAACAAAACTTATGGTCGACTAAAATCAAAGTTAAACATTTAAGTTCAGTAATATCAGTTTGTAAAATCCTATCAAAGGCATTTTTCTTTGTTAAAATAAAACATATAAAAAAACATGAACATTTAACGTTGGATAATGGATAAGACCTAACAAGATGAAGATATAAAATTAGATCAGACAGATTAAAGATGTATATTAAAAATAATATGTTTTATCAGTAATTTTGACATTTTCCCTTTGATCATACTTAGTGAAATTGTCAGTGTCTAAATAATGTCAGGGATTAAAAACAATATAAATAAATGATCATACTTCAGGGATCTACACTAACAGTCGCCCAGTCGCCCAAGGCGACTTAAAATTGTATTGGGCGAGTGAAAACTCGATTACTTCTCGCCCAGGTGACGACTGAAAATTTTGGGAGCGATGTCAAGAATTATTAATTCCCGCACCGGTTTTTAGACGTACCAAAATTGCGACTGGTTTCCGATTTTTATTTTACATATTTTGGTAATGGTATATCGAAATCAGCGGTGTCAGTAGAATTATCCCTGATAAATGATTGTCGGTTTCCCCAATTTTTTGCCGCCGGGTCGTTATCTTTTATTACTATTACAATAAAATAAAATAAAATGAACACACCGGCCCTCTATTCTAACTCTAAGAAAGCCAAAGCGCTTAGGATATCGGTAAAATGATCATGATTTAAAACCTGTACGTGACGTACATTATGGATAAAATGGCCACCGGTGATGTGCCCAGTGGAACCGTTCTGACTATTTACAGAAATATATGCATTTATCAACGAAATATGAGTGATGCAATTTTATTGGCTTAGCAAAAGCTTTTATGATTTATTTTGTGACCTTCACGGAAAAGATACCAAAACACTGATTTGACAGAAACAAGAAAAAAACAGGTGTACCATTGGTGGTAAGCATATTCTACATCCCATAAGACACATGTTTGTTCATTTTGAATTTGTGGTTTAACATCTCTTGAAGAAAAAAACCCTGCATGCAAGCCTGTCCTTAAAATTTTCCTATGGTAGTAGGGGAAACCAACAATCAATTTTACATGGCCAAATGACAATGCATAATTGTTTGTTGGCAATATATTTCAACTATTTCAGAGCCTATGGCTAAGCAAACCACAACTGAAAATTAAAAGAATGAAAGTCATATTTCTAATTCTTTCAGATTTTGTTTTAATCATATTCATAAATACAGTATACAGTATAAGATTAAAATTGGTGATTAACTTTAAAACACATATAACATATATCTGCAACAGATACTGAAGGAACAAGTTAAAGGAATTATTCAAAAAAAAACAGCAGAATCAAAAAACAAGTCAAAATTGACTTGTCAAAATGGAGATATTGTTAAAATATCTGATTCACCATATCTGTAATCTACCTGAAAAAAA
The DNA here is from genome assembly GCA_002080005.1 of Gigantidas platifrons. Classification (NCBI taxonomy): domain Eukaryota; kingdom Metazoa; phylum Mollusca; class Bivalvia; order Mytilida; family Modiolidae; genus Gigantidas; species Gigantidas platifrons. The sequence goes on along the minus strand of MJUT01028658.1, from coordinate 550,744 downwards.
GCTGGGCGCCTAAATTATTTGTTGGGCTCCTTGAAAATGAATGTTAGGAGACCAGGTGGCGACCATGGTTCAAAAGTTAGTGTATATCCCTGTACTTAGTGAAATTATCAGTGTCTAAATAATGTCAGGGATTAAAAACAATATAAATAAATGATCATACTTAGTAAAATTGTCAGTGTCTAAATAATGTCAGGGATTAAAAACAATATAAATAAATGATCATACTCAGTGAAATTGTCAGTGTCTAAATAATATCAGGGATTAAAAACAATATACCGGTAAATAAATGATAATACTCAGTGAAATTGTCAGTGTCTAAATAATGTCAGGGATTAAAAACAATATAAATAAATGATCATACTCAGTGAAATTGTCAGTGTCTAAATAATGTCAGGGATTAAAAACAATATAAATAAATGATCATACTCAGTGAAATTGTCAGTGTCTAAATAATGTCAGGGATTAAAAACAATATAAATAAAGGACCAGTGAGTTTTGCAGTAAGTAAACAAACCTTTTAGATATCTACACTGTATGCAGTGTTTGTTTCTTTTATAAATTTATGGGATTCTGTGAATTTAAAAAAAATATATCTATAAAGTTAACTTTAGCAAGATGAGTGAAGTTGACTTCCTAAAATATGCATCAAGACTCACAGTCATGAAACTTTTGAGCATGAGTTTTTTTACTCATTCTCCTACCTCGTCCAATCAGAATGCTGTATCTAACAAATAAAGTGTTCTGATTGGATGATTTGAGTACAACAACGGAAATAATATTTGAAAGTTTTATGACAGTCAAAAACTGTATGTACATTGTCTTCAGCAGGATGAGTAATGCATACTTCGGTAAAATAAGTAAAATTAATTTTGGCAATCTGAGTATCATACCTTGACACAACTTATTTGTTTGACTTACCTATCTGTGATGTTGAAATGTCCCAGGTTTTCAAAACGTCTTCAAGCTGAAATTAGAAACAGATATTGTAAGAAAACTTACAATGAAATAAAACATTAAAGTGTCAAAATTTGCAATTTCACAAATATCTGTTTTTCTTTATTTCATTTTTTTTTTTAACATTAGTTAGTCCTAAAAACATTGCAATTGGCACCCAAAAAAAAAATCTTTCCTGATGGTAATTTATGCTGGTATTATCTATACTCTCATGTATAAGGCAAAATAATAAACAAAACGCAAATATCAATTTGCCGACAGCCCACCGTACGTGATGGACCCCGAAATTATTATTAACAGAAAAATGTTATGCTACATGTCACTTGTAATCAATTCACAATGTACATAATCAACATTTCAAACAAAACTATATATTGCATAATTAAAATTCCGTCACAGATGGGCAAGGCCGTCCAGGAAAAACCAAAGTACTTTGTAATTTGGAAACCTGTATCCGATGACAATGCTCGAACCCATCTCTGGACAATCAGGTGTCGGCCCTCACCTTAAAACATTTACAACAAAGATGCAAATAGTAAATAATGTAAGACTAACATACAGACCTATTTTTTGTTGTTACACGTATGCACGACGGCTAGAAAGTGAAGAGAACCAAACAAACACACCTAAATTCCCAACCGCAAGGCAATGTTCTCATTGGTCAATTTCGACCATTACCGTATGAATATTCATTAGTATCAAACCGACAATACAATATTTTCCCGCTATACTTCGAACCGCAGGAAAATATTATTATAGTATACAAAACAAGGAATATTAAAGGGTTACTGTAAAAAGAGTATGAAATTAATGTGATGTGTCAATTTTGGTTAACAGTTTCCTGTAAATTGTGTTTCCTTGAAAAATATTATATTAATTTCATGTAATAGGCTGATTTGGATGAAATTTCAAGTGAATTGCAATTTTATGCCTATGTAATAAGCTGAAATAACTTGAATACTTTGTAAATACATAACCAATGTACTGTGTATACTGAACTCTGATTGGCTGTTTACCTAATTTTTGACACTTTTTATAACAATAATCTCTAGTTACCTTTGAATAAATGGAATATTTGTTGTAATAAATCTTAATGGTAAGAAGTGCCTATCTGTTTCCAAACAAAATCTAGATAACACACTTTTGTTATTGCTATAAATGTCTCAAATACTTATTAGGCCATGGTGCAACATGGGTGGCTGAATGGGTTATGGTTCTTGATTTCTGACCACAAGCCTAATATCACTGGCCTAGATTCATGCCCCGATAACCACCTCAAGTATTATGGTTTCCAGATATCTATCCAAGGTCGGGGCATCATCGTTTAGTTCGTTATAACCACCCAAGATTTCCTCCCCTAATATGTGTGGTAGTCACGATATTCAGTAAAACTTTCCCTGTGCAGTCACCCCTATTAAGCAGTCACCTGTATTAAAAGGTCATCTGATTCTTGTCCTATCATATAAAATTGAGCCTCTCTTAAGAGGTCACCTGTCTTTGAAGACCACTTATTCTTTGTCCCAAAGGTGATCTCTTAATATAGGTTTGAATGTAGTTGAAAATTGCCACCTGAAGTGTTAAGGTTCCAGAGAGTTACCCATGGTCAGGAATTTTACAAGTTAATTTCTAATAACTTCCCATGTTTTCCTCCCCATTAAGTCTGGTAGTCACGATATAGCTGGGAAAAAAGTTGATAGTGATGATACAGACTATTATTATATAGATAGGTGTGAATTATGGAGATTTATCCGTGAAATAAATTCCGATATTTCACATGTGAAATATCAGTTTTTTCCTGCCAGAACTACTTTTAGACAACTTTAAGTGTAGAGGTTACGTCCCTTGTTGTGCTACGGTGAATACACACATGATTGTAAACTGAAACAATTAAACAAATGAAAAAGTTTTAGTACTTTTATAAATTATTTTAATTGAATCATTTTATTGATACATTAAAATCAAACACTTGCTTATTCTAAATCGAATCATTTCACTAGCACAACAGATTTAAATATAAACAAACAACGGCAATGTTAAAAGTGCATTGTAGATTGTCAGTTTCCTAATTCCTTTCACCACCCCTTTTCAATGAAAAATCGTCTGCTTTGAACAATCTTAAAAT
>MJUT01028658.1:528747-543035 GCA_002080005.1 Gigantidas platifrons | reverse complement strand
TTCTCTCAAATTGTGACCTTTACTGGTCTCTGAAGGCTGGCGGTCCCATATGTAATAATAAGACAATAGATGACAGATAAATTTGATACATGTACCACAAAGAACTGATATATTAAGCTACATCTATTTACCACAACAAAGATCTCAGGTGACAAAAATAAAACACACAGATGTTTTAGGTAAATATAATTATACTGAAGTTTACATAGTTTATACAGATTAATATTGTCAAAACAATTTCTCCATCATATATCAGAATAAAAATAACTACAGGAAGACAACCACAGAAAATAGAAGAATGTGTCCACGGAACATTAAGGAACATTAACTAAAATTAACAAGGGCATATCTCCTTGACGCAAAAAGTGGGAAAGATTTAATTCATGCTTGGCCTTCCTTTTATGGTCCGTAACCTGCACATAAATTTCAAATGATTTGCTTAAGGGGAATTTAAGAAATTGAGCAGCGACCAAATGCAGAAAGAAAGAACAAATATATGCATAAACATGAATAAAACAGACAGTTGTAACCACTGCTAATGCTTACTTGAAATATATGTTACTTTACAGTGGTATGTAGCTACAGTAAGTAATTTACTTTTTCTGTCTATATGTTACTTTACAGCCATGTAGAGTTACTATAAGTAATTTACTTTTTGTGTCCATATGTTACTTTACAGCCATGTAAGAGTTACTATAAGTAATTTACTTTTTCTGTCCATATGTTACTTTACAGCCATGTAAGAGTTACTATAAGTAATTTACTTTTTCTGTCCATATGTTACTTTACAGCCATGTAAGAGTTACTATAAGCAATTTACTTTTTCTGTCCATATGTTACTTTACAGCCATGTAGAGTTACTATAAGTAATTGACTTTTTCTGTCCATATGTTACTTTACAGCCATGTAGAGTTACTATAAGTAATTTATTTTTTCTGTCCATATGTTACTTTACAGCTATGTAGAGTTACAATAAGCAATTTACTTGTTGTGTCCATATGTTACTTTACAGCCATGTAGAGTTACTATAAGTAATTTACTTTTTCTGTCTATATGTTACTTTACAGCCATGTAGAGTTACAATAAGCAATTGACTTTTTCTGTCCATATGTTACTTTACAGCCATGTAGAGTTACTATAAGTAATTGACTTTTTCTGTCCATATGTTACTTTACAGCCATGTAGAGTTACTATAAGTAATTGACCTTTTCTGTTCATATGTTACTTTACAGCCATGTAGAGTTACTATAAGTAATTTACTTTTTCTGTCCATATGTTACTTTACAGCCATGTAGAGTTACAATAAGCAATTTACTTTTTGTGTCCATATGTTACTTTACAGTCATGTAGAGTTACTATAAGTAATTTACTTTTCCTGTCCATATGTTACTTTACAGCCATGTAGAGTTACTATAAGTAATTTACTTTTTCTGTCTATATGTTACTTTACAGCCATGTAGAGTTACTATAAGTAATTTACTTTTTCTGTCTATATGTTACTTTACAGCCATGTAGAGTTACTATAAGTAATTTACTTTACAGCCATGTAGAATTACTATAAGTAATTTACTTTACAGCCATGTAGAATTACTATAAGTAATTTACTTTTTCTGTCCATATGTTACTTTACAGCCATGTAGAGTTACTATAAGTAATTTACTTTTTCTGTCCATATGTTACTTTACAGCAATGTGTAGCTACATTAAGTTATTCCCTTTTTCCATCCACAAGTTACATTACAGAAACATGTATCTACAGTCAGTTATTAAGTTCTGTCCACCTGTTACAGTAATTGTTGTTAGTTCATTGACTGACTAATTTCTATTGAATCAACAGTGTCTTCTAGAATTACAGCCTGAAGGACACATAATGGTCCCTTTAGTTATTCTGGAGTTCAATCACCTCCAGTTTAAGAAATTTGTCATTTAATTGTTGTTCATTATATTGCTTTTTTTTTTTAGAAAAAAAAATAAGTTGAATCAATGGTCAGATTACATAGTTTTCATTGCTATTCAGAAATAAAAAAAAAATATATACAATGTATATATAGTGAGATCTTCCTGGGAAAAAATGAATATATTTTCTGACTTTCTGCATATTCCGGAAGATAATGTCAAGGGAGGAATGTGATGCATGTTTTGTAGATAATAGATTGTTGTTTTTGTTTTGGTCAATGTATTGTCTGTACTTAGAAGTACATTTTCTGATTACCAACTGTATATTTTCAAACTTTTCTTACAGCAAACTACCTGACACAAGAGTGGACACAATACTTAAAAGTCAATGACCTCAACCACTGGGCCACACATACTCTGCATATATTTAAAATATTATTGAAAGTGGCATTAAACAACATAATATTTGCAAATGTGGTTTTGAAGGTATAGATACACAATCTTCTAATAACAAATATTAAAACAGTTTGCAACATGTTCCTTCCAGGTTAGACAGAACTTTCTTTTCAGCTAATAACACAATAATCTCATTTTAGCAATACACTTTTTCTCCTAACTTGAATCAGTGCAGCAACATCATACCAGTATTCCTTTTTCTTTTATACTTGCAACACTTTTCCAATTTATAATTTCTACCTTACAAAAATTATTTCTGTCTTGCAACATTTTAATTAAAAAAAAAAATTCTAACTCGATATGAACAAGTACTTTCTCCACATTTTTTAAATGGGTCTGTCATGGTCGTGATCCTATGGTAGTTGGATTTACAACTACATATGCAATCAGTGCCTATCACCATTAACATTAGGAGTATGAATGCCACTCAGAAGAGGTGCACTAGATACAGCATTATGTAATAAATTTGTCAGTGAATTGTAGCAGTTCGTAGGTTATCTCCGAGTACTCCAGTTTCCTCCACCAATAAAAGTGACTATCATGATATAATTGAAATATTGTCTGCTTCATACCTTGACCTACACCTCGAAATTGACAGTGAGGGGCGGTTAAAAACAAAACTTTACGACAAAAGAGACGATTTCAATTTTCCCTTTGTGAACTTTCCATTTATATGTAGCAATATTCCAGAGATTGTGGTTCCTATCAGGATTTCCTTGATAGAAGGTTGCTGCTGACAAGGACGCTACTGAACCAAGGGTTCCTCTTGCTTAAGTTGAAGTCATCGCTTCGAAAGTTTTACAGTCGCCACCATTTCTTGGTTTACCATTAAGGAATATCTGTGTCACAAATTACCATGGATATGTTCCACTTGTCGTAAATACTTCCTGGTCCTTCCTCATTCATGACTTATCACCAGGTTTGTAACTAGATCAACATGACGGGTGCCACTAGTGGAGCAGGGACTGTTCACCCTTCCAACACACCTGAGTTCACCTCCGGTTTTTAGTGGGGTTCGTGTTACTCGATCTTTAGTTTTATGTGTATGTTTTGTAGATCGTTGTTGGTCCCTTTGTACTTTTTCTTTTGGCCATTGTGTTGTCTGTTCTTTTTCGATATATGGATTCTGATTACCTCCCTTTGGTATCTTCAAATTCTTCTTGAAAGTGACATTAAAGACAATATTCCTAACACTATACATTTTCAGTCTAATGTGTTACCTACATTCCAACAAGCAACACATACTTTCCAATTTGCAACAAATTACTTCCAATTTTACAACACACATTGAATTAACAACTTAAAACAAGTGTTTTCCACCCATTTTTCCCATATTAGGCTATCCTAAACAAATTCTACGTTTAACATCACCCGCGCTCGTAGGTTTTGAAAATTTGCCAAAAATAAAAAACAAACACATTGTTTGAAATGTTATTTTACACTGAAATCTCATGAAGTTATTAGAAAAACCTGACATTTCATATCCATGGACTGTTAATTTCTCATGTTTAATTAATAAAACTATTAATTACAGTTCTAAATCATCTTTATTGATGCTAAACACTGTGCTTTGCACATCTTCAGGCTATCAATTGAGCACTAAAAAAAAATACTGAAAGTATTCTTAGGTTGTTTGATTTTTTTGTTTGCTTTTTATTTTCCTCCCTCCCTCCTAGGTTTTGGTACCCTACCTTGATGTTAAACGTAGAATTAATTTAGGACGGCCTTACACCTATTTCAAACTTACAACACAGTACATTAGATGTAGAAGAATACAATTTTCATCATATTTAAAATAATACAGAAACATGATACCTTATACATGTATCTTAGCATACAATACTTAGAAAAAGGTCATTACATAACCCTTATTGGAGCCTTTGTTTATGTTTGTGATGAAAAACGATGCTTCAAAGCATTAATACTTGAAAATGATCCTGTTATAAAAACATAAGAAGTTAAAAATAGGTAATAGATTTACATACACAATATGATACCTTGTATAATATATTTTGACACACCTGCAACCAATTGAGTTTTATGGTCAATATGGGCTTATTCAGATGTTTTTCTATGACAAAAATCAATTACCAGTTTAAAAGTCCTCATCTAATGTGAGAAAACTAGTTCTTATTGCATAAAGTAACAAAATATTTTAAACTAAAAATATGATATAAATTCCTTCTTGATTATTAAAAACTTTACAATTAAGAAAATGTAGTACCTATGGACATGATTTTCAGGAAACTACATATGTACAGTAAAACCTGCCTAAAAATGACCACCTCTATCAAACAATAACTTGTATTATCTGACCTAAAAATGACCACCTCAATCAAACAATAACTTGTATTATGTGACCTAAAAATTACCACCTCAATCAAACAATAACTTGTATTATGTGACCTAAAAATGACCACCTCTATCAAACAATAACTTGTATTATGTGACCTAAAAATGACCACCTCTATCAAACAATAACTTGTATTATGTGACCTAAAAATGACCACCTCAATCAAACAATAACTTGTATTATGTGACCTAAAAATGACCACCTCTATCAAACAATAACTTGTATTATGTGACCTAAAAATGACCACCTCTATCAAACAATAACTTGTATTATGTGACCTAAAAATGACCACCTCTATCAAACAATAACTTGTATTATGTGACCTAAAAATGACCACCTCTATCAAACAATAACTTGTATTATGTGACCTAAAAATGACCACCTCAATCAAACAATAACTTGTATTATGTAACCTTGATCTTAAATTATCTTTACAGCACATTTCATATAACTAAACCTGTATTTAGTGACCACCTGTCTTATGAGACCATATTTCAATGCTCTCTTTTGAAGGTTGTATAAGACAGGTTTGACTGTTTATTCTTGTTGTCCAATCAATCAAATCAAAGGTCATTTGACATTCAGGGTATGTATTCAGGTCAAATTTTTTGGAAAATCAGCAAAATCTGAAAGGCCTCTCCTATAAAATGAATCCTATACCCATAAAAAAGCCCAGCAAAATGAAAATGAAACCTCAGTACATCTAAACCTGGTGGCAATCAAAACGTTCGTTACTTAGTAATTCTACCGATTTCTTCCCAACTAGAACCCAGCAAGCCTTAGCCATCACGTGAATGATTACATACCATACTGTTTGCATAGAGATGTTATAGTTAGCTAGAATTTGAAATGAAAAAGTTTGTAAGACATGTCTAATACTGCTATAATGATATATTAGTGTATATATCACAGGTGTTGGCAATACTTTTTTTTATTGATGGGGTATTAAATAAATTGTTATGTTAAATATGTAGTAACCAGGGTACATGTGTAAATTCACTTCTTGGCCATGCAAAAACAGGACTATTTATCAGGAGGCTAGAGGCATAACTCTAGAAAGAAATAAAAAGTGGAAAAGTCCAAAATTGAACATGGCCTGCCTTTTATAGTCCCTGATCTTGTGTATAAATTTCAAATGAATTGTTTAAGGGAAACTTACCGATAAGTTATTGAGAGGAAACTAAAATTTGTATCAAGGGCAAAACTCCAGTCTAGAAAAAGTGGCCAAGTCTAAAATTGAACGTGACCTGCTTTCTACGGTAGCTAACCTGACGTGTAAACTTCAAATGATTTACAAAGGGGAACTTAACGTTATGTGCTAAAACCAAAATTAGTATTTTCTGCAATTCAAGGGGCACCACTCCAGTGAAGAAAAAGTGGTAAAATCTTATATTAAACATAGCTTGTCTTCTACTCTCCCTGACCTTATGTACAAACTCCAAGTGACTTGCTATGGGGAACATAAGTTATTGTGCTAAAACCAAATGTGGGATTTATGAATGGACGCCAAGCAGTAAGGGCATAAAAAACCACATTTACTTCAGTTACATTATTTCTTTTCAAAATCTAAAAGAAAGGGGCTGTGTAATGTACACTAAAGCATAGAAAATACAACCAATTATTGGTATGGTTCTATCAGACACATTTACATTTTCTGTATTACAAACTAAATATACCATTAGAATACACTTTCAACAATATAAGTCCTATCATGGCAGTCTGTTTAATTGGTGGAGGAGTATCTGGAGAAAAACAAAAACTTGCCACTAGTCACATACATTTACCTTTAGGATACACCTGGCCACTGAATGAAATCAAAATCACAACTTTAGTGGTGAAAAGGCAATGATTGCAAATGTAAATCCTCTCTCCCTCCTCATAATCAATATATTTTATGATGCTAGAAAACTTTCTACGATGTCACAATGGTTCTGATCTAAACCCACAATAACCTACTTCCTTTGAAACAGCTCTTATTTATTATGTGGGCTATTCATTAACGTTTGAAATTTTAAAATGATAAAAAAAAAAGCCAGTGTAACGAGGGCAATAAATCAGCAAAGTACAGTAGTCTCCCTTATTTAAGGCCACTCTTCTGTAATAAAACAGTGGCCATATAAGAGAGGTGGTCTCCCTTGAAGGAAGAACTAATGTAACAGTAAATCATCTTGATCAGTTAATTTTTAAAAGTAAAAACATGAATAAACAAAAAAAAACATACCTTCGTTTGATGACTGATATATAATCCAAATTGAACAATAAAACGTAGGTAATTTACACAAGAAATAAAGTCTATAGTAACATTAGATACATCTAACAGAGTCTAATAAGGAGAAGTATAATAAGTCTGTGCTTCTTTACATCTAAATCACGACACTGTGGAGCATACGCTTCATATCACACGGCTACCCAATGAAGCAATTTAAATAGAGTAAGTGGTCAACTAGCTAAATGTCAGGTGTGAAAAACTGTCTTTCTTCATTTTATCGTTAGTCATTAAAAGTCAATCAATCGCTTAGATTAATTTGGAAATAAGTAAAATGACTCATTTAATTAAATGCAATAATTAATTCTGTCTGCCTTGGTTCAGGGTACTTTTCTAGTGAATTTAAATTCCCTTAACAATACAATGTTTGACAAAACTGTTGTGGTATTGTGACAGTTTAATAACGGTTCTCCCTACAATATGGTAGACAGATAAAACGACAAAATACCACTATACATAGTTTTTATCAAGCTGACATTGAAAAAGGGAATTTAAATGGAATCTACAGGATCAAACAATACTATTGTGTACTGGTATTAAAGGGGTATGGAAGAATTGTACTAGGATTATTATGGGTGTCGCTTTCAAATGGATATGTGTATTACAATCTTATTTCTGGTCGTATTGTGGAAATGTCAGACGAAATTTACAAGCATTTGACAATCCACTCTACATCAGACATTTAATGAAAATTCTTTCAGTTTAAAAAAAAAAAAGACAAAAAAAAAGCAATATAACTAAAATGATAACAGGGTATAAAACCATGGGCCATCAATCATTATAATAACCTGTTTAATTAGGGTCAGATCTAACAACATATCAGTAATTCTATTGAGGATAATGTTTTAATAATACAGAACAGAGAAAACTAGAGACCTGTCTGAAGTAATACAACTGTAGGCAAACAGGGGGTTCATATGAAAACCATCCTCTTAAAAACCAAGAGAGGGACTATCAAGTTGAGATCTTGGTTGAATTATGACTTATTAAAGTCTGGATTTGCATCCCCAGCTGCAAGACCATATCACATTGTCAGTTTGAATTTTTTTTTGGCTATTTCGAGCCTGAGCAACTTACAAAAAGTTGCATCAACTCTATTGCTGATAGGTTGGTTGGTTGGTTTATAGTGTTTAATGCCACTTTCAACAATATTTCAGCTATATCGTAGCAGTCACTTTTATTGGTGGAGAAATCCAGAGTACCCGGAGAAAACCACCAACCTGTCATAAGTCACTGACAAACTTTATCACATAATGTTGTATCGCCTGAGTGGGATTCAAACTCAAAACGTTAATGGTGATAGGTACTGATTGCATAGGTAGTTGTAAATCCAACTACCCTACGATCACGACCACGACATCCCTCATTGCTGATATGCATAGACTGCATAAGTTAATGTAAATCTAACCACAATCTGGTTAGCCATAATGGCCTTCTACTTGCTTACTAAAAGAAAGCAACAAAGCGCCGACAGCATGGATTTCTCCAAACACCTGAAATCATCCCCTGTTTTTAGTGAGGTTTGTGTTGCTTTATCTTTAGTTTTCCATGTAGTGTTTAGAAGATCATTGTTTGCCTTTTTGTCTTTCATCTTTTGGCCATTGTATTGTCTGTCGTTTGTTCAATTTACACCTTCTGTTTACCCCTCTTTAGTATTTTCATACATTTTTTCATACAGCACTTTCAGCTAGTGAAGATCCTGTATTACAGGTTATTTTAGCAGCGTGCTAATTTTGTCCACGTTATTCAAATATGTAAGGACTTTTATCTATTAATTTACATTGTGAACAAAGACGTTCTTCTATAGGTATTTCACGATGTATCCCTTTTTAATCATCAAGCGAGGGGCCACCATGGTCGTGATCATATGATAGTTGGATTTATAACTACCTATATCAGTGCCTATAACCACTAACGTTGTGAGTTAGAATTCCGCTCAGGCGAGGTGTACTCAAAACAATATTATGTGATAAAGTTTGTTAGTGTTTGTTAGTTAGGATCTATGGTTTTCTTCGGTTACTCTGGTTCCTCCACCATTCAAACCGACTGCCAAATATTGCTGAAAGTGGCATTAAACCCCAGACACACACCCCTTCAATCATCAAGCCGAAGTCACCGATTCTTAGTTTAGTTACTAGTTTTCTTCTTTTTTTTCTTTTTTTTTTAATTAGAACAGTTTTAATAATTGTCATGCATGCTGATCTCTTTAATTCTTTTATATAAATATTATTTATTATTTTCATCTAATTTAATACTACATTGTATTGTAATAAAATCAGCTTATAAAGTCATGTCAATACATGTGTAATATAAAAATCATTTATAAACACATTTCATTCCTAAATAAGTTTTTTTTCTACAAGAGAAATGTTATAGTATGTTTATTTGAAAAGAAAAAAAATCTACATAGAAACCGTCTTGATTTTGATAAGAAAAGACTGTTCATCTGACTACACCGGTGAAAAAGCCTACATAAAGAACGAAATGAACCCTTAAGGAGGTGCTGATCTATTCAAGTCCAGTCCATTAAGGTCAAATTAAAATTCCTTGATCCATTCAATACACAAAGCTAAGCATGCTGGGATATAATATTCATAAAACTTTATTAATTTTTTGGGGAAGTGAATTTTGAGAAGTTGATCGTAAATCTGACAAAATATTGGTAAAATGATAAAATCCATCATCATAAGCTTAATTATATACAATAAAGACAAGGTATACATAAAAAAAATTCCTATTATATATTACAATGGATTATGGTCTTTGGTGTCACAAGTCTGGCCTATACTGATTAATTCTATATTCAGTTTTATAAGCTGTCCACACCTGCAAGTGGTCAATTCATCATGGAGACATAATTAATCTCTCATCATTTCCTCACCTTAAGTGGGCTCTGTAATTCTGAATAACCCAAGAACTTTCTTAAAACTGACACTGAAAATTTTAATTAAAAACTGTAATTTTATTGAAAAGTTTCCTATTTGACACTGATTGTCTCTGTGACCTTTAATTGACCTTTACTGGCTTTTATGTTGTTTTTAGGTATTCTACTATGTACAACAGGGTGTGAGGCAAATTATGCAGAAATTGTTAATGATCATTATAAATTGTCTGGACATATATAATAAAATATTTATCAACTTAGGTTGACCAAGTCCAAAATATAGGAGTTCAGTAATAAAATACTTGCTTTAAAATGATATCTTTTTAACAGAAAAGAGCTGAAGGCTATTATAGGCAGTCAACTTAGTACGAACTAAAGGAACTCTTGGGTAGTTCAGATAATTATCAGATAGATATATGATTTGGTATGAGTGTGACAAATGTTCTTTTTGATCTATTTTTTTTAAATCCCATTATATTGTTGTTTTTTGCAATTTTTAACAAGAATTTTGTAATCAGTGTCACCTATTTCTTTTCTTGTTTTTTTTTGCATATAAAATTCACAGTATATGTAGTTAGTCGGGTGCACAAATATTCAATTAAACTGTTCGACTCAAATAAAAACATATTTCGCTGACCAATGTTAGGGCTAAAACTTAACAGTGTCATTGTAGTCCAAGAACACTAAAGTTTGGCCTAGTCGTCTGAAAAGTTTCAGACAATAGTTAAGCTGGCAAATTAAATTTTGAATATTTTATGCTCAAATTCAGTTTCTGGACCCCAAGATTTTTTGCTGGGCACCTAAACTTGTTATCTTAAGGAGACCAGCTAGCAACTGCTATAAAAATACTAAGTTTTGTCTCTGAATGTAACTACATGTATCCTATTAATATGTCAATCATCTGATATCTACTAATCTGTTTACAGGTTATATCAGAAAGGCATCTCATGTGCACTAATTTAGATAAATCTACATTTTTTTTTTATTACAAATGAAACAGCAGACGACAGTTATTGTTCACCTTCTGTCACCTTCTGTCAAGTAATTCTTTCCCAAACAAAACCGAATGCAGCAATTTAAAAAATTAATATTAACTCCTCATTTTGTTAATAAATTACACAATTACAAATGTCAAAATACTTGTGATTGATGTCTGCATCGAATAATATATTTCTAAACACAATTATTAGGACAAGAAACCGAACAAAAGACACATATTTTTTACTGTTCACATCTTTGGACTTTGACCTCACAAGTTTGCCTATTGACCAATAAATGTACTCAAAAATCTCCTGTGTAGTTGTTCATACTTATTAAGGCATATTATCTACTTCATAAATTGTAAACATTTCAAAAATTATTTTCTCATCTGTTCTGCTAAATTTAACAAAATGGGTGACTTTATTTAAAGATAAAATCACTAAATATATAGCAGGGTATTTATTATATTACATCTGTTGTGACAGGTTTTTGAAATTACCCAGAAATCAATCTTTACGATTTTGAATTATGTCCTCAAAACATTTATCACTTTCAAAATTTTATTTTTCATAATAATTGTAATCATTTTGATGTCCCTAAATAAGTCAAAAAATGACTATTGACATGAAACTGCTCATTGGAACCACCTTGCACAAATAGTTACCATCTTTTGTTATTCTATAGTTTATTAATATTTCATTTTTTTTGACACATTCTGTTGGTGCAATTTAATATTGTTATAACATTACTCAATCTATGAAATTCTCAGAGGCATCACGATCGTGGTCATGGTCATATGGTAATTTGATTTACAACTACCTGTGCAATCAATGCCTATTACCAGTAAAGTTGTGAGTTCTAACCCTGTTGAATATGAGGTGTACTCTATACAACATTATTTGATAAAAGTAGTCAGTAACTTGCAACAAGTTGGTGGGTTTTCTCTGGGTACTTCGTTTTCCTTCAACTCTAACAGTTTAAATAGAGGGTAGGGTGGCTAAATATAAATTTGACATGGGACTTCTCAAGGTAATTGTGGCATAAATTCAAGCTTGGTGGTTTCTGCAGAGAAGATCAAAATGTGGAAAATAAGGAAGGAGAGGTGAAAGCCAATCAAATGTCATTAAAGAAAACTGAGTTCATTCATTGGTCTATGGAGTCTATTTCCACAACATAAAACTGATTGTACTTTGTTTATGTTTACAGGAAGTACATTGCTTAACAAAGATAAGAGTACAACTTAGTGGGAACATTTTTGTGGTTTTTACATAAATGTCACCCTTACTGATCTTTATACATTTGTTATAAACCAACAAATCTGTTGGACTTTCTTTTTCTTTGTGGTTTTGTTTCCATGGAAAAATTCACCTTGCAGATTTAAAACAATTAGTATAAAAGAGTTGTGTCTGATCCAATCCTTCGTATCTATTCTTAAAGAATGTTTTGTAATTTTTTTTTTTACTATATTTTTTTATATTATTATGGATGGTGATAATAAATAAGTGTAGAAGTTTTCAGTGTTATTTGGCCACAGGTTTAATAAGATATATAAAATATATATATGGTTACAGATAAATCCAATCCCTTGTATCTCACAGATTATGGCCATTGTTGAATATTTTTTTTACTGTATTTTTGACAATTCTAAAATATGAAAGCAAAATACTCCCTTGTATCTAACCGTTTTTTGGACTATATAAATGATCAACATGATATAATCTAGTCTGTGTATTCAATTGATGATATGACAACAACAACAACAACAAAGATAAATTTCATAAGGAATGCACAATGAATCAAGTTTATATCTAATTTGAATATTCAAATTAGCAGTATATTATATGTTGTTAATAGACATCAAAGACTGTCAGTATTAATAGACATCAAAAGGTGAATTGAAAACACATTTATAATAAATATGTTGCAAGCATATATTTTGTGTGTCTATTAACAGAACTTATGCAAAATTAATATTTATGACTCTTGCATTATATGTATATTGAGAATAATTACAAGTAAATGAACAACGCAGTAATTCACTGATGCACGTTATAAGTGAATTATCATCGCTGATCGGTCACCGACAATAATAAAATAATTCCATATATTACAAAAATTTAAAAGTAATAATTTTCTAATGTTAAATCGTACAAATTAAATAGTATATTTCTCTACCCCTCATCACATGGACACTTTTATACAATTTTCAAGGTTAACAAAATGAACTGTGAGCTAATGCTCACTTATGATACATCCGCATATATGTTCAATATGTATAAAAACCAACCAAGTCGGCAAACAGGCAGTAGGAATCTGACGGGTCCAAAAATGCTTCCCACAATATGGCATACCTATATGAAGCTTGTGACCAAATATCAGATTTCTGCCATCAATAGTTGCTGAGAAAAATGCGACGAAAAATATCTTGGACAGACGGAAGGATGGACAGAGGTAAAACAGTATACTATACCTCCCCTCCCCCCTCCAGTGGAGCGGGTGTATAAAAAGATTTCCAATTTTCCATTTGAAAATCAAAACATGCATTTTCGCAAGAAAAGACTTATTTTCACTTCAATGAGTAATTGTGGGTTTCAAGTAATCACAAGGAATGAACTTATTAAGATAACTAGTTTAATGAAAATTATTCTTTTTGACCGAACCAGAAAGGGTACATATTCCTGTTCACATCAGTGTTGAAATAACCGATTTCTGCAACTAAATCTTCACACGGAAGGTATCACACAGTACATTAGTATACATATGTAAATTACGCAACAGAATTTATATCATTTCATATTTCAAGGTTGACAAAACAAAAAAAGTTTAATATAATGCATAAGAGCATCATTTTTTTTCTAATAAAAGACCTAATAAAAAGTACAACTTTTTATATAGAAATCTTACGATCTTTTTTTTGTCACATTTCATAACGAAATATCAGTTACAAATATTTCCTTTAAAATAATTGAGTCTAAATCTTGGAAGTATTTTGTCAATTGCCAAATTAGGACCAACTGTAGTATGACATAATCATATGATTTTACAATGACAAAGGAGGAGGAATGTGATTATGTTTAAATTAGGACCAACTGTAGTATGACATAAATCATATGATTTTACAATGACAAAGGAGGAGGAATGTGATTATGTTTAAATTAGGACCAACTGTAGCATGACATAAATTATATGATTTTACAATGACAAAGGAGGAGGAATGTGATTATGTTTAAATAAAAGGCTGTTGGCCACTGGTCCCCCAACGCCAAGGTTACATCATAAGATTAAATTTTGAAACTACTGTAAACTAGAGGGTCAGGGGAGCCTGTATCACTCATAATTCTGAAAGGGGACCATCCAAGGACCATTTTGAAGTAAAAAAAAGGGGAGTAACTCTGGTTAGATTTGTCGAAAAATCATCATTATCGAACTTGACCTAGATATTCATGAGATACA
>MJUT01028658.1:509879-528040 GCA_002080005.1 Gigantidas platifrons | reverse complement strand
GACGACACCCATTTCTATAGTCCCCTTCGACG
Source organism: Gigantidas platifrons (assembly GCA_002080005.1). NCBI lineage: Eukaryota > Metazoa > Mollusca > Bivalvia > Mytilida > Modiolidae > Gigantidas > Gigantidas platifrons. Next base: position 528,008 of record MJUT01028658.1, on the reverse strand, counting down.
AAGCGTCGGGGGACAATTAGGACCAACTGTAGCATGACATAATCATATGGTTTTACAATGACAAAGGAGGGGGAATGTGATTATGTTTAAAGCTATATACAGTGGAACTTGTGCAATCCGACACCTGAGTTTTGCGACATCCTGTGACTATTCGACAACAATTTATGATCTTAAAGTACTTCTGTTAACTAAACTAAAACCTGAGTATTCTGATATGTTGTTCAATCTGACACATTTCCCTGGTCCCTTGGTGTATCAGATTGGACAGGTTCAACTGTACATGTGAAACAATGTCCTTTTTAACAGTGTTTTGTTTTAACCTTACCTTAGAAGTTAACATGGCACTAATGGACAAGATGGGTTCTATACCAACAAATAATACTTTGTGATCTTCAGCTGTTAGTGAAGAAAATTTCCTGAAAAAATAAAAATAATGTGATATATCCATTTCTTTTCGGTGTTTAAAGAACCGTTATTTTTTTTTTTGGTATTCGAGTGCACCCTCGAGGTAGTATTTAAAGGTAAAGCGTGCAATGTTTCATTATCGAGTCTCGCTCCACAAACATAAACACGTACAGTTTACGTTATGTCTGAAGAGCGTATGGAAACAGCTTCGTCTCATGGTGGACATGAAGATATTTCTAACACTGATCGTGTGAGCCTTATTAGTGCTGCAGTAAATTCAGCTTTAGACAAGCAGAGACAGCTTTTTATAGACAAACTGGACTCGAAATTAGGCCAGCCTACAAGGACCGCCATTAAAACAGTTGACGATTTTTTATTTCAAAAGGAAGGGAACAAAATCCAGCACAAGTTCAACACTGAACGTGCCACAAGATTATATGATATTTTGGCCTTAGTGCAGTCTAATCGCTGTGAGGACGCAGAGGTTGCTATTCGCTCTGAATTAGAAGAAATTCAACAGAGAAATAAGTTCATTAAAATAGCAGACCGACATGGCTGGGACACTGTCCGCGAATATACTCTTCACCTTCTTGCTGATAACAACGAGGACGCTGCAAAGATTCGTTCCACTATTGCAAGAGCTTCAAGGAAAAGATGGAGTGCTAAGCCCTATGAAAGGAGATCTCCACCTATTTCAACAACAACAGGAACAGGACGTGGTCAGAACCAGCTTTTTCGTAGCAAACAAGGTTTCAACAATAACAACAATTCATACTCCGCACCAGGATCTTGCTTCATCTGTCATTTGTCAGGGCATTTTGCCAAACACTGTCCGTACGCAAAACCGTCAGTCGACAACTAGAACAACACCCAGTGCAACAGAATCCCGTCAAGTCGAGTATACCCAGTCTTCCAAACAGTAAACCTTCAGGCAATGATAAAGTTGAGTATATTAATTCTTATGATAAAGATTATGTTTATAAGCAGGGTTCTTACGTTGTCAAGGGTAGTTTAAAGAAAAACTTAGATTTTTGGAAAAATGATTTAAAAGTTAACAAATATATTTCTGATATTGTTGAATTTGGTTTTAAAATTCCATTTTTGCAAGAACCGCCTGTTGTTCATTTAAAAAATAATTTATCCGCTAAGAACCATGCTGATTTTGTAAATTGTGCCATACAGGAGTTGTTAGATGCCGGTTGCATCGAAGAATACACAATTAAACCTCATTGTGTCAACCCACTTACTGTTTCAGTAAATAGCTCAGGAAAATCAAGACTTATATTAGACCTCCAACATGTGACCTCTTTTGTTGAAAAACTCAAGGTTAAATTCGAAGGTAGCAAACATGCACTTGATTATGCCAAAAAGGGGGACAGTATGTTTAAATTCAACTTAAAGTTGGGTTATTTTCATGTTGAAATCCACCCAAGCTTAAAAAAATATCTAGGTTTTTCTTGGAAAGTACAAAATGATACGAAATACTGGTACTTTGTTTTTGCAGTGTTACCATTCGGTCTCAGTGTAGCCGGATGGGTTTTCACAAAAATTTTGCGGCCTTTAATGAAACGATGGAGGTCATTAGGTTTTCAGGTTATTGTTTATTTGGATGACGGTTGGGGTTCACATGATCCTCAGAAATCTGTTGTTGTTAGCAGTCATGTGAAAAATGACCTTCAAAAGGCTGGTTCTATTATTAACAACGATAAGAGTATCTGGAAACCAGTCACTAGGCTCGAATGGTTGGGGTTTATATGGGATCTTGACGCCGGTGTGATCCAAATCCCTGAGAGAAAAAATACAGATTTAAAAAACTCGATTTGCAACTTGATCGAATCTAAAAATCCAGTTTCAGCTAGGGCTTTAGCACGGGTTATAGGTAGAATTATATCCATGTCGTTCGCCCTGGGTAATATTTGTCAGATAATGTCTAGGAACATGCATTTACCAATATTAAATAGGTCAACATGGGATGGTCCAATTGATTTAAATGATGGAGTTTTGTATGAATTAAAATTCTGGTTAGACAACATAGACACATTGCCTTTCAGAACATTAGCTCCAATAGACAGGACTCCAGATAGAATTGTTTTTACAGATGCTAGTTCTTTTGCGGGAGCAGCTGTTACACTTGAATCTGTAAATCAGGTTGTTCACTGTATGTTCAGCGAACAAGAAATAAAGGAAAGTTCTACTTTCAGAGAATTAAAAGCAGTACAGTTTGCTATAGAGAGTTTAAAAACTACGTTATCAGGAAAGTTCGTTAAACTCTATACAGATAATCAAAATGTTGTTCATATTGTCAGTGTAGGCAGCATGAAAAGCAAGTTACAAAACACTGCAGCTTCCATTTTCAAATTGTGTATAGATTCAAACATCATTTTAGAGGTAGCATGGATACCTAGGTCGTTAAACGTTACAGCTGATTCTTTCAGTAAAGAATTTGATTATGATGACTGGTCTGTAAGTAATGCTATGTTTCGATTTTTCGACAGAAAATGGGGGCCGCACACTTGCGATCGCTTTGCAGACAACAATAATAACAAAGTTTCAAAATTTAACTCTTGCTTCTGGGTACCCAATACCACAGGTGTTGATGCTTTTGCTTTCGACTGGAGTACTGAAAACAACTGGTTGGTGCCACCTATACATCTTGTTGGACAAGTTGTTAAACATATGTTGCATTGTAAAGCAAATGGAACACTGGTTGTACCTAAATGGACATCTGCACTGTTCTGGCCAAGTCTAGTTTCAGGCTTTGGACAGTTTCAGTTTTTTATTACAGAATATATTGAATATGTGAAACCAAAGAATTTCTTTGTATGTGGTTCTCATAAGGAAAGCATATTTGCTAAATCTCCATTTAATAGCAACGTACTGGTGTTACGCCTAAGTTGTTAAATTTTCAATGTGTTGGTGCGCTTGATGTTTGATTGAATACATGTATATATATATATTATTTAGAAACGTACAGAATTTGTGTTTCTGTATACAGTTGAGTTTTCACAACGTAGGTTTAAAAAAAAAAAAAAAGTCATTGCGTTGGTGCACAATTTTTGTTGCATTTTTTTTCCATTTCAGGCTCTCAGTCGGAAGATGATTTTTGCTTATGTATTAACTTTCAAATAAGTATTTTCCAGTATTTTTATATTTTCATGTTACCTTTTCAGAATCAACATTTGTTCAAACACGACACATGGAAGACAAGTCAGAGTTTGGAAGGACACAGTTTTCTAGGACAAGCTGCCAGTTTGATTCCGACTTTAGTATTTGCCAGCAAGGCAGATAATACCAATAAGAAGTATAATGCTTATTTTAAAAAAATTATTTTGTGGTGTAATTTACATAATTTTCCGTCTTTGCCTGCTGATCACGTTACCTTTTCATTATATATCAGTTGTTTGGTTCAACAGAAAATTTCTACTTCCGTTTTAGATTCTCATTTTTATAGTATAAACAGAGCTCATAAAATTTCTTTGTTCAGTAATCCGTGTGATCACGATTAAGTAAAAATGACTTATGAAGGTGTAAAACGCTTACTCAGCAAGCCAGTTAATAAGAAGGAACCCATTACTAAAGACATGTTATGGAATATTGTAGATAGATTTTGTTCCGATTTTCGAAATTTGATTAATTTAAGGATTTGTGTGCTTTGTTTATTAGGCTTTTCCGGGTTTTTTAGGTATAGCGAACTTTCAGAACTTCGTATGAGCGATATCAGCTTTTGTGATGCTTATATTAACGTACACATTCGCCAGAGCAAAACTGACATTTATAGACGCGGAAATTCCGTAGTCATTGCAAAAACTGGAAATAAGCTTTGCCCCGTTTTTTGGTTAAGAAAATACATAGAAGCAGCATGTCTTAATATAGGATCAAATGAATACATTTTCACATCCATTCAGTTTTGTAAGAAAACATCTGTTTACAGACTTGCTAACAGGAATTCCCCACTTTCGTACACTAGAGCACGTGAAATTCTGTTAGATGCACTGAAAGTAATAGGTGTTGATAGTTCAAATTATTCTTTACATAGTCTGAGAAGCGGAGGGGTGTCCGCTGCAGATGCGAATAAGGTTCCTGATAGACTTTTGCGTGCTCACGGAAGGTGGGCCACAAATAAATCCAAGGACGGATACATTAGTGATTCTTTGCAACATAAACTTGCTTCCAGAAATTTGAATTTGTAAACTCCCCCCTTTTTTGTGTGTGTCTTTGTACTTTCCAAATTGTAGCGAGCCACTCATTCCTATACATGTGTTTGTTGTTCTTAATACACTTAGCAAAGAAAATATTCATTTTCGGACGAACATAGTGAAGGGAGAAAATAAATCCATTTCTTTTCGGTGTTTAAAGAACCGTTATTTTTTTTTGGTATTCGAGTGCACCCTCGAGGTAGTATGTAAAGGTAAAGCGTGCGATGTTTCATTATCGAGTCTCGCTACACAAACATAAACACGTACAGTTTATTTTTTCTATGCTTCTATGTATTTTCCATGATTTCATTTACAAAGTTAATTTGTATCAATGTTTTATTGTGAAGATTGTTAAGATGGACATATTATTTTGAAGGATATTATATGAATAATAAATTGTAACGAGCCACTCATTCCTATACATGTGTTTGTTGTTCTTGATACATTTAGCAAAGAAAATATTTATTTTCGGACGAACATAGTGAAGGGAGAAAATAAATACATGTATATTGAAATAAAAGGGAGGCAACTCTTGTTAACTTATCCTACTGGATGAGTAAAAAATACCCTGTTAGCAAAGAAGGTTAAGGCTACAGGTGCTTAGTGCCACTTTCAACTGGCATGAAAAGGGAGGCAACTCTTCCCAGCTCATCCTACTTTTTGAGACAAGAATAACAGTTATACCATTGCGGTCAATTTTATTGGTGGAGGAGACTTGACTGATGTACCTGGAGAAAATTTCTAACCTGCATCAAGTGAATGACAAACTTTATCTATACTTATGTCAAATCAAAGACTATAGTAATCCCCTTCTTATATAGCCACTCTGAACAAAGACCGGCATCTGGCCAGATTTAAGATACCCTGAGATAGTAAAATACCACTTAATCGTCAATCTCAATCATCACTCTATCAAGGCCACCTTTCCACTGAATTGGTTGTGGTGGTCATGTTGAAAATTGGACCAGCACCAAAATCACAAATTTTAATGAGGTCCATCAAAAGAACAATATTGAAAAGTTTGTGACCATTTGATCAAGTAGTTTTAGAGAAGAGGATATTAACAAATGAAGCAGGACAGTTATGATTGACACAAAATGATGAAAATAGTTCACATGGTCCTTTAAACCTGGTGAGCTAAAATGAACCAATGGATTTCAGACAAACAACAAAATTTAGAATCCACAAAGTTTAATGATCCATGGGAGACAACTCCAGCAAGCTTACCTGTTTCCTTTTTTTCTTTCTTCAAATTTCACAGATCAAAATAGATTTCGGTTATTGAATAACAAAAAATTGATCCATCTACAGTGGTGTCAAATTAATTCTTTAAATCACCTGTTATAAATCAAGCTAATATTTTTCTCATTGATTATGATTTTTTATGACAAATAATCTTTTTCAGAACTTCTCATGGTTAAATTGTTAAATAGAAATAATTATATAATTACCTTGAAGTAAATAGATAATTAAGGTCTAATCTTTTGGGGTTTTATTCAGTGTACGGTAATTGAAAAATCTTAGGACAATTATAAGCTTATTAAAATATTTCCATAGAATTTTTTGTCACATAGTATATTTTTTATCTGGTTGTGAATGGCATGTGTTTTCATATCTATATTATTTTTTCATTTTTTTTTTATCATAAACATGCCATGCATTCTCTGACATTTGTTGTGCAACATGTCATTGTCCCATACACATGTCATGGACTCAGAATTTTTCTATTGTTTTCTCAAGCTGTACAATATAACCTCTGCATTCCTATATTATCAAATTGTTGTCAAATTCCTTTGCTCTAACATTTAATGTACATTAGATTCTGTCTTGTACAATGCCTGTATTTAATTTTTCATACTCCTAGATTCTTCTTGAAACTTGTATGCCAAATACAGGTATGGTTAACAGGAAAACTTTCCTAAACGTGACTTTTACTGGAATATCATGTGATCATATTTACATGAAAATTACATATTCAGGTGAACACCATCAAATTACAATAAAAGAAATTGACAATGATTTAAGCAACAATAAATATCACATGAAAATATTTCTCCTAAAAATATCAAGAAATTTTGTACAAGCGGAAATGTCGGCGAGGGGAAATTTCCGCTTAATTTTTACGCTTTGTTAAAATGTGTAAAAATCACTCCCCCATTCTTTATTGTGTTAAACTGGAAATGTGAAATTACACATGTATATAGTATTAAGAAATGTACAAATCTTATTTTTATGTTTAACATATTAACATTTTCTGTAAAGTTCACATTTTGAAATATTAATAATTGAAGGCGAGTAGTGAAAATTATCTGTTCAGTAACAAAGGCCTGAGTTGCCAAGAGGTTAAGGTCAATGACTTCTGGGCACACGTGGGTTAGAGACCAGTTACCCATCTTAAGTGTTACGGTTGGGGTTTCACTAGTCAGCTTGTTATATCTGTCTGGGCCTTTCTTCCCTGTTGAGTCTGGTAGTCACGATATAGCTGAACAATTACTAACAGGGACGATAACCACCTATTACCAAACTAAGCCCTTTTCAGGAACATACCGAAGTGGTTCACCATATGTATCCAGTATACTCCGCAGCAGACGACAATACTCTCTCTCTGTCTTCTGTAGATCGTTTAAAACATCATAACGAGGGTCTAACTCTACAAATATAGAAGCAATTACTATAAAAGTATACAGATCTTGTGTGATATTGTGATTCCTGGAAATAACATTTTTAGGATAGCCATTAAAAATTGGGACCGATAGAGTTGGAGGAAACAAAGGTATTTTTTTGGCCTAAGCACACAGTATTAATGAATAAGAGCAAAGACTGTTAGACTTAAAGTCACTTGCGGTAGGTTGACGGTTTTTGCTGGGAACTCCGGTTTCCTCCATCAATAAAACTGACCACCATGATATAGCTGAAGTATTGTTGAAAGTGTCGTTAAACACAATACATCCCTCCCAACTCAGTGTGTTTGTCTAGAACAAAGTGGACATCATCATCTCATAAAAATAGTCAATACTTCTCTCTGTGATTTATAGAAGAAAATGGCTTTACTAATAGCATTAAACAACAATCATTCGCTCTCTGTCAAACTTTCTAGTAAAATTTTACAAGAAAGAAAAAAAAAACTACAGGATATGAAAGGCATTTTGCCAATTATCAAATCGGTGCAAACTAAAACTGTTTTATGGGTAATATTTATAGGTGTCAATAGTTACATCTTAATATTATACCTCTATGATAACAATCAGTCCTTCAGTAAATATCAGGTAAACAATGTTACTGAATATTTTATACGAGTTAACGGGTTATTATTATGAAAATTATGCACACCCATATTATATATACTGCAGAAAAATGTCATTTCTTCTGGAGATATAGTATTGTAATCTTTTCTGTTGTGAGAAATATCTTAATATAGATTGTAAACAGAGATAGTGTCTTTGTCTGATGGTATCTATTATTTAAAACACTTTGACCTTCCTTGATTATCTAAATTATCTGAATAACATTTTTTTTTTTTTGTCACTGAGCATTTTTCTTTTCATTGTTAAATTTCATTATTATCACTTCAAATTTTAAAGACTCGTAAAGTTAAAATATTTAAAGTAGTTGACATTTTTATATGAAAATGTAATTCTAGAGTAAAAACGGGAAAAAAGTAAGACGATGTTATACCAGCACTCTATAGGCAACAAAATATGGACTTTTTAATAAAGATTACCTCCCTTTGGTGAGGGAATTGTACATATTACATAAGAAGTTGTCACATTAAGGGTTATTGTTAAGGTTATGGTGTTTAATGCCACTTTCAACAATATTTCAGCTATATTGTGGCGGTCAGTCTTATTGGTGGAGGAAAACGAAGTACCCGGAGAAAACCACCGACCTGTCGCAAGTCACTGACAACTTGAATGATCACATAATGTTGTACTGAGCGCAAATCACAATTAGTGGAATTTTAACTCAAAATCTTAGTGGTGATAGGCACTGAATGCATATGTAGTTGTAAATCCAACTACCATACGATCATGACCACGATGACCCCAAGTTGCCTCATTAGAGTGATTACTGAAGGTGTACAGTATAAACTTGTCTTTTAATGGTGAAAACAACAATTGTGAAGATTATGTCTACAGTCAGAAGGCACTTTGATAACAGCAGTCAGAAGACACTTTGATAACAGCATACCTTATCACTTTCTTCCCTTCACCCTCTACTTTGTTTTGGGGGATAGGGGATCGGGGAGAGATAAAAATGAATCTCACCAACTGCACAGATATTTTTTTTAAATTACATGACAAGAATGAAATAACAGAATAATACTATCATACATAGTAGTCCCTCTCTTAACAAACAACCCCCACCAAAGATCATCCATTTTCTCAGGCCAGATTTCAGATGCACTGAGACAGTAATATACTGTACAGTGTGCGAAATTAGCGGTAGACCTATAGACAATGTCTATGTAAATTCAAGTCGGTCTATGTCAAATTTTAACAATTTGTATATAACGTACAGTATATATGGTCTTTATAGAATAGAGATTGGGTCTATAATATCACAAAATTTAGTCTCACACACTGTATACTAGTAAAGTTTCCCCTTCAAGAGAGGCCACCTGTAGCCTCTCTTATAAGGCCACTATTTCATTGCTGAATGGTTAGCCTTATAATAGGGGGACTACCATACCAGTACATAGCTTGGTCAAAACCTTTTGATGGAAATAGAATGTATCATATTGTCAAAACAAAATATAAGAGTGTTAGGGTTATGTTGATCTTGTTTAATGTTCAACAATATTACAGTTGTATTGTGGTGATTAGTTTTATTGGTGGAGGAAACAGGAGTACTCTGAAAAAACCTCCGACCTGGTAGTTTTATTGGTGGAGGAAACACGAGTACTCTGAAAAAACCTCCGACCTGGTAGTTTTATTGGTGGAGGAAACACGAGTACTCTGAAAAAACCTCCGACCTGGTGCAAAATATAACAGGACAAATTCATACTTGGCTACTTAACTCAGCTTCTTCAGATGATGAATACATAACCAGCGATATTTATTACAATATTTATAAGTATGGGTGTGAAAAGGTAATCTTTAGTTCAAGCAGGATTTGACAAATCTATATTTTGATTGGGAGATAAAGAAAGGCAGATATATTTCACCTCAGGGACAAAGTAATCCATTAATTTCTACAATATATGATATACATGCAGACAGATACCATTTCCCCAGTAACCCTGTTCTAGATACTATGGAAAACATTTGTCAGATTAAAGGAAAATGTAACCCACAAAAATAACACTAATTCTTATTGGGGGTCGGTGTGGTTGTGGTTGTATGTTAGTTGGATTTACAACTACCTGTGCAAATAACTAAGGAGTTTGATCTCTTTTCATGGTGAGGTGTAACCAATACAACATTATGTGATTTGATTTGATTTTTTGTGTTTAACGCCACTTTCAACAATATTTCAGCTATATCATGGCGACCAGTTTTAGTGGTGGAGGAAGCCGGAGTACCCGGAGAGAACCACCGACCATGGGCAAGCAACTAGTAAACTTTATCACTTGCGGCTGCGAGGCGAGTGCACCCTTTTTTGTAATTTACAAAGCCAGGCGCGAACGACATTATGTGATAAAGTTTGTTAGGGACTTGCAACAGGTCAGCAGTTTTCTCCGTGTACTCCAGTTTCCTCCACCAATAAAACTGACCGCCACGATATAACTGAAATATTGTTGAAAGTTGTGTTAAACACCATAACCCTAACCCTATTGTCTATAGTCTAATACCTTGGATTTCCTCCTCATCCTCCTGTAAGCCAAGCTCATCAAACACATCCTCCAGGGATGGGTCCACACATGGTGATCCATAGCTACCGTCCGAGTCCAGTATAGCCCTAGTAGAGGCCATGATCAGACGATAGCTATTGATTCTATTATCCATGGTGACCTGGTTCAGTAAATCTACTATCCCGCCGCCATCTTCTCCACTTATCTGCAGAAAAAAAATCAAAATTAAAACTCCACTTGTGTAGTGATGTAATCAGCTGATAGCCGTTACTCCTATTACTCAGAATGGCATAAGTAAATTAACTTTTCTGTGATCATCATCTACTGAAAAAAAATACATCAAAATAAAAATACTCTGTTAGTACATGTACAGCTCTCAGAGTAGGGTAACCATGACAAATGAAATATATTTTTGTAGCTGTAAGGTGATCTAGGATGCAATTTATTAACTAAATGATTGGTCTTACAGTCACAAAACCTTTGAGTGTGAGCTTTGTATCAGAGTTCGCAAAATGTGTCAGTCCTGTCAGACATGACCAGTAAAATTTGGGGAAATTTTGCTAAGGACTGACACAAGATTGGTATTTTGCAATAGAAAATTATTGAGCACTGACATTACTAGGACCACCAAATCCATATGCAATTTCATGAACCCTGTCATCCAGCCAGAACATTGTATTCAGTATAAAGAGTTTTCTGTTTGGATGCTTTAGGAATACAGTAGTCCTCTTCTTATAAGCCACTCCTACCAAAGGTCAATGAGATAGAAAAATAATACTAAATGGTCCCCCTCAAGAGAGCCAACCCTCTTATAAAGTCAAAAATAATACTAAATTGTCCCCCTCAAGAGAGCCAACCCTCTTATAAAGTCAAAAATAATACTAAATTGTCCCCCTCAAGAGAGCCATCCCCTCTTATAAAGTCAAAAATAATACTAAATGGTCCCCCTCAATAGAGCCAACCCCTCTTATAAAGTCAAAAATAATACTAAATTGTCCCCCTCAAGAGAGCCAACCCCTCTTATAAAGTCAAAAATAATACCAAATTGTCCCCCTCAAGAGAGCCAACCCCTCTTATAAAGTCAAAAATAATACCAAATTGTCCCCCTCAAGAGAACCAACCCTTCTTATAAAGTCACATTGTCATTGCATTGCTGAAGGGGTGGTCTTATAAAAGGACAACTACTAAATGAGTTTTATGACCTTAAATTATAAGGCTGGCCATGTTGTACTCACATTGAGACAAAATACTAGATTCTTATCTGATCACCATATGGTTAATATCTTGATGATTATTCAAAGGTTAAAAATATTCCCCCAAAAATACTATGCATGCCACACCAAAACAATTTCTTGTTCTTCAGATTTTCCAGACAAAAATAGTGAGGCGGCAAGCGAATTTAATTTTTTATTTTTTTTATGAAAATGATGAAGCGAAATTTTTTTTCCCACAAAAGGAACTAGTTTTGATTGGTTGTGTCCAGTATATGATATCTTGAAAATATTGTGCAAAATTATGTGTAAAACAAATATGTGTGTCCTCCTGGCTAACGCTGTTTGTATGGAAATCACTGTATTCTATATACATGTCGTTGACGATGAACAACATGGCCAGGTGTTGTACAAGAAGCAGGAACTGCTACCCTTTCTGAAGCACCTGAGTTCATCCAGATTGTGTAGGGGTCTGTGTTGCTGTTCAATGTTTTTATTTAGTTTTTTTTATGTGATGTTATTCTTTGTCTTCTTGTGCCCCATTCTGTTTTTGTTCCCGAATTTCCCCTACTTTGATGAAACTTTCGTTTTCTTCCTTTTCCGTAAATAAGTGTACTGTACATGTTACTACACTGGTTATGAGAATTAAGATATTGTATCGATGAATGATCCTTTTGATTTATTACAAGATACCAACAGTCTTACATTATAGGGGATATCAAAAGAAATCAGGATGTAAACATTTTATTACAAGGCTTCATTGCTACCATCGAAAAAAATGTTTATCGCCGGTGGCCTTAATATTTAGTTTAAAATTCAAATAATATAATTTATGAAAATCAGCTAAGAAGAATTTTGAACCTGTTTCCAATAATCAGCTGGTGACAGAAAAGGGCCAACCAATGATCACTTATGTACAGAAATTAGTTTAGATGTTTCAGAGAACTGTGACGACATACAAATCTCCTATGATGGTGGCAAACATAACTTTCTGATTGACACAACAACAAAAAACACACTATTTGAAAGACCTTTCAACATATAGTTTGGTTTCTTTCAATTACAATATTTTGGAAGAAAAAGAAGCTTTGTTCAATCATTTTTTTTTTTACCTCAGTTCCTATGTTAACTGTTCAAGGAATATTCTTGCCAAGTTAGTTTTATTTAGTCCAGTTGTTTCTGAGAGGAAGATCGAAGATCGAAACATAAAAAGTTTACAGATGTTACGACAAAACGACAACAATAACCGAAGAAAATGTTGACAATACCTCACATGATCGTAAAGCATAACATTATGAACCCGATTTTTCGCCCAATTAAGGTATTAAACCTAATACTATCTGGTCATAGATTTATCTACCAAGACCAATCATCTGACAAGAGCCACAAGTGCCGTAATCACTCATTACAATAATATTAAGACCATACACTGATAAAGAAAGCCAAACATCCATTGTTTATACATAAATCAACCTCTCATCTCCTACCAATTGTATTTGATGGGTCAACATCAAAGACTTTATAATTGACATAAGTTCATCACAACTGGTCAATACACTAGACACTGTTATTCTTTAAGACTTTTAGAGTGCATTTATTTCTAAGGTGAACAAGTATGCACAGTTTTCTTTTCAAGAAAAGGAAACTACCAGTAAGAACATAGTCTTAGAATAATAAACTACTCAATACAGATTTTCTGGCATCCAGGAAATGGCTTGTTACTTGTAGGGTTAGGGTTAGGGTGCCTACAGAAATGAGTGGAGAGTATCGCAGAGCCTTCAGCTGTGGGCTACAGGCGATGATAGTGGACAGGGTAGGAAAACTATGCCTTATAGTCGACCACTTCTATAAAAGCTGCTCGTTACGGTTAAGAGTTATGGTGTTTAATGTCATTTCAACAATATTTCAGCTATATCATGTCGTTCAGTTTTATTGGTGGAGGATACCAGAGTACCTGGAGAAAACCACTGACCTGCTGCGAGTCACTGACAAACTTTATCACATAATGTTGTATCGAGTACACCTCGTCATGAGCGGGATTCGAACTCACAACTTTAGAGTTGATAGGCACCGATTGCACAGGTAGTTGTTAATCCAACTACCACACAATCACAACCACAATGGTCACTCCAAAATATTTCTGATGTATACAGTGTTCCAGTGGTTTGTGTAATGTTGTGGTTTACTGTTTAAATTCTTGGTTTTAATGATATTCTTTTTTAATTGCCTTAATGAATTTCTCTCCTATATTCTGTCTTTCAAATTTTTAATGATTATATAATTTTGTTGCATATTTCCTCTTTTATAAATACAATGTAATAATTAGATGCCTTAGTAAATACATAATGTAATTCCAATACATGTATGGCCAAATACATTAAAAAAGCCTGAAATAGACCATTTGCACATTCTGGGATTGATTCTAAATTTATTCCTTTTCTGACATTTTTCATTAGTATTATTTTCCTATGGAGGACAAAATGGTTCCCGTTCCAGAGCAATGGAGAGGTAAAAAAAGTTAAGCATAATTTTCATAAATTTGTAGAAATTAGAACTTTGCTAAAAATCATAGGATAATTTTATAGGCAATGTAAAATGCACAAGTTGATATAACATTTAAATTTAAAAAATAAAAATAAAGTGAGTATGAGAAAATATATGTTATTTTGGTTCAACTTTGAATGAAATGGACACTTTTTGTCCACATTAAAGGGAAGTAACTCCAACAAAAAAGTGGAAAAAACATATTTTTAAAATTAAGTCAGAAATGTGCAAACAGCCTATTAAATATTACAAACACAGTTATAAATATACATTATTGTTGTTCTACCTGTCATCAGCTGTCAATAATATCCAAAACATTGTAATATCCAAATTGCATAAGTTAAAGGTAAAAAACAGCACAAATAAATAGTGTTCTCCTGTTGCTTATTGCATACAGTAACACTGTAAATATTATTTTCGTTTAAAAAAAAAAAAAAGCCTTTTAATTTATCAATTCTTTTATAAATAAAATCTTTAAGTTAACTTTTAGTTTTAATTCGTCTAGCCCTTCAATAATCTGTTATTATACATTTCAAGTGTTGCTAATCCAATCTTATTTTTATAATTCTGTAGTAATACCTTATAGAATCAGATTTAATTATCAGAAATTATTATCTAGTTAAAAATCTGGCCTAATCACATTTGACTGAAATAGGTTACAACTGATTATAATACATTGTTTATTTACATTTAATTAAGTGTTATTATAAAACCAGTGTTATTTATAGAGTATCAACATTCATTGTATACATGAGTGTTTCAAATCACAAATTTTGTCAGACCCCATCAAAATATTTATTCTTTATAGTCCTATCAAGAAGTAATTTTGTATATCACCTGAAATTAATTAAAATTTTTAACATCTGTCTTAGGAGACCATTAATGGGATAGGGAAAATGTGGTCTTTTAATACAGGTGGTGTCTTCAAATTATATAAAATGCACTACACAATGGGAACTGGAAATGAAGACCCTTTAACACAGGCTTTTGCTCAATACAGGTGGTCTTGCAAGGCAGGTTTGACTGTTTATCCATATACATGTAGTATTACCTATCATTTTAGCAACAAAGCAATTCAAAATGTATGCTATGCTGATCTTAATTGTGGTTGTTATAACATGATACATTGTATCAAAGTTAGAAATACATCTACATCTGTGATCAGTTCCTATTACATTAGTCCCTCTCTTGTAAGGTCACTCCCATCAAAGGACACCCAGATAATCAGATAATATTTTATATGAAATGAGATAGTAAATACTACTAAATTGTCCTCATTACAATAGGGGTGGCCTTATAAGAGAGGTACATGTACTATTGAACCACTCTAAAGTAGTGAAATAGATCCCCCCACCCAGCTAAGAATACCTGATACAATTCTATATCATAAAATCAATGACTTTGGGTAGGTTGGTGGTTTATTTCTGGTTCTCTGGTTTCCTCCACTAATAAATATACCACTTGAATATAGCTGTGGCCCGGGTGGCTCAATGAGTTAGGTCGCTGGATCTAACAACTCATACAAGCCTATCACCAATATGGCATGAATTCGCCCTCGGCTTTGTAAATTACAAAAAAGGGTGCACTCGACTCGCAGCCGCAAGTGATAAAGTTTACCAGTTGCTTGCCCATGGTCGGTAGTTCTCTCCGGGTACTCCGGCTTCCTCCACCACTAAAACTGGTCGCCCTGATATAGCTGAAATATTGTTGAAAGTGGTAATAAAACTCCCAACTCATAATGACCTGAACTTGTTCTACTAAACTCACATCAAAATCAGTTGAAGGTGGTGTTAAAACTCTCACCTTTAACCTGAACTTGTTCCACTAAACTCAAAATAAAGTGTTAAAACTCCCACCTTTAACCTGAACTTGCTCTAATAAACTCAAATTTAAATCAATGTTATTTAAAAAAAAAATTGTTATGTCAGTTATAATACTCAACAATAATAAAAACAGAACTATAATTAAAATAAACAATAACTTTATCTTTATATTATATTAGGTATCAGCTTGTACCTGTAAATCTGTATCAATTCTAAATCATCAATATCAACATGTTAAAATAATGCCAGTCTCATTTCATCATCTACAACTATTTATAATACAAAATAAACAATCAAAAGAAAACAACAATATGAACCCAAAATAAGGTATTGCTTTGTACCTGGTAATCAATTTCACTGTTATGATCCCCACTGTCAATATCATCAAGCCAGAATGAAATGGACATTAACTTTGGTCAGGTGTCATTATTTAGGCATTAAGGGAAGGATGAATTTATACAACAATAAATATTAAAGGATAAAACAAACAATAAAATTAACCCTATTTTAGTATCACTTTCCAATTTGTACCCAATTTCAATAAACCTGTAGATTAAAATCTAAATAATAAACAGAGTTTATAGGCCATGATTAAATAATTCTTAGATGATTTACTGGTAAGTTATCTATTGTAGAATTCACTATTTTGCCCCAAAGACTTCCTGTATAAGAAGACGATGTGATCTCTGAATTCACTACTTTTTTGTTCTATACTGTTATTGACAGGTTTAGGTTGGTTTATGGTGTTCAACGTCACTTTCAACAATATTTCAGTTACATCGTGGCGGTCAGTTTTATTGGTGGAGGAAACCGGAGTACCAGGAGAAAACCACCAACCTGCTGGAAGTAACTGACAAACTTCATCACATAATGTTGTATCGAGTACCCCTCACCATAAACGGAATTCAAACTTACACTTCAGTGGTGATAGGAAATGATTGCATAGGTAGTTGTAAATCCAACGACCATATGGTCATGACCATGACGACCCCCCCCCCTCCCCCACCCCCCATTTTGGACTCATTTTGAGGAATAGTCAGACTTATCATTATAAAATTAATACAATGAATGAATGTGTGCACTTATTTGCAGGTTTTTACTTATCAAAAATGTTGTCACAGTGTTTAGTTATAAATAACAGGCAACATTATTAAATTTGATGTTGTTTACAATTACACCTGGGTGTTCCTATATCCTGTGATCTATAAAATGATAATTAAATTTTACAAAAATAGTCAAACCAGCTGATTTAGATCATGTATCCCAAATCAAGTGTTTAGTTTATACAAGAGGTACATACAAAAAAAAACAAATTAAAAAAAAAAAGAATTACTGATTTTTTTTCTAGATGAAAAAAAAAAGATATCAGTATTTGTAAGGGAATAATTTATATCTATAGACCACACACATAACAATAAGGTTCCTCAAATAAGAAAATTTGCAAAATAAATTCTTGAAAGTAATAAAAGCATCCCTGTTCAGAATTTATGAAGTTACTAATGACATATTTCTGTAAGGAGTTTCTCAACAAAATCCCACAAATAAATTTAGGATAAACTCCTGAATTATAGATTATAAATAAAACAGTATATATTTTATTTAGTATGCACAACATGTTTCTGGGAGAACCTTTATCAGGTACTAACTCATTGTCAAAAAATTTGAAAGACAAATATCTAAAAAAGTCTTTAGGAGCATGTAATAATTTATATGTCATATTTTGGGGGGTTTTCTGAATTCAGTTATTTTAATGAGTTCCTGTTATGATATATTACTATAGAAATAAAAGAAAACACCATTATTCCAAATACAAACTTAATTTTTTAGTTTTTACTTGGATGAAATATTCATTGTAACTCAAATTGTCCAAGGGAATAGTGCATTCCAAAAATGCACTTTCTCACTGATTACAATTACTTTCCCTGATTAATTCATTTAGAGGATGTTACTTTGATGAAAGGTATGTTGATCCAGTAACAAAGCTGTTGTGTGCTGCTAATGTTGGGTAATCTTTGTAGTTTGATCAAATCATTTGATTATTTGGTACATCATTTAGGTAACAAATTTATCTTGTTTGTGAATGCAAAATGTATTCAGAACATTCAAGTACAATTAAGTTCAATATCTGCCTATCTAAAATGTTGTGACCTCCCCCCCCC